>LQHL01001851.1:23569-85594 GCA_001655755.1 Hemisphaericaspora haegerdaliae
TATAATGAGTGTGAGTGAACAGCAGGTTATTAGGGCATTTATATTAGTAATAGCATTTTCAGTAAATTGATTTATGTTCAATCAGCATATTTTATTTGATATACTTGTTTAAAATTCACAGGCAAGTATAATTATATATGCTACATGGACTAAATTGAAATTGATTCCCATATTGTGGTAAATAATTTCCTAACACAAAACCTCAACCACATCAGCCTTGTCTGTATGAAAGATGATTTTGTCAAGTTTGCAACCCGACAGATACGCAACCAGCTACCTATGCAACCAGATACATATGCAACCAGGTACATATCCAACCAGATAGCTATAAAAAATGAAGTACAAAAACAAGAAAAGCATGCTATATCAAATGAAACCACCATAGTTGTTTGCAATTGATTTGTACGCCCATTGAAAATTCTCATGAGTGTGAATGACCGATTAATTGGTGGTCCGGTTGCAAAAGTTTAGCAAGCTTACATCCATTTTTTCACCACGCACGACCTTCCCCTTAAAAATTCCGATTTTGTATGCTTGAATTCCTTCGCCACCTCCACACTTTCTTTTACTTTCATCTTAACATACCACCATGTCGAAATCGTTATGTTGTTATGCATTTGAAATATTGATTAATAAGCTTAATCTAGATGGCCAGAAATCAATTTCTATGAAAAGCTATTTTGAAATATTGAATGAAAGTCTACTGAAATTGCCAAAACTGGCCCCATTATTCATAACTTGGAATAAGAACAAGAACCTACGTGGATGTATAGGTACTTTCCTGAATTTACCTATTGAATCCGGTGTGTCGAAGTTTGCTCTTAGTTCAGCATTGCATGACCCAAGATTCCCACCTATAAATAAATCAGAAGTTAACTCTCATTTGAGTGTATCCGTCACTTTATTAGATAACTTCATTGAAATTGAAGATTGTAATGATTGGAAAATTGGTTTGAATGGCTTGCGAATTTCGTTCAATTATGATAATGAGCATTACCTGGGTACATTCTTGCCGTCTGTTGCGGAGGATCAAAACTGGGATAAATTGACTACGTTGTACTATCTTTTACAGAAGGCGGAATTTTCCATTGCAAAAAAGAATGTTGAAAGTTTCTATAAGAAAGGGTTGAGGGAAGGTTGGATGAAGTTGAGTAGATATGATGGAGTCAAAGACCATTTAGATTATGATGAATTCTTGAAAATCAGAAATATGATTGACCTTTAATGTTTATATGCAGTGCTCTAGAATTTAATGTCTCAATGTTTTTTTTGCTATATCCGGTAACGGAGATCTCATGTACGAAACAAAATTTTCAAATCCGTTTGTTTATCGGAATTGCATATTTCCGCATTTTCTGACAATTCTTGGTTTGGTTTTTTTTTTTGCTATATCCAGACTAGCATTGAACCCTTTACTCAAACGAGGATCAAGATACGTATCTAAAAGATCCCCTAGTGATCATCGATCCTATTTATGTGTTTTAGTATCGGACTCACTTTCCTCTAAATCTGATTCATTCTGGATGACAGTGAAAATTGAAGAATTTTCCCCGGGAAAGATTTTAGGCGGATATTGTTTTATTTTTTTTTTATGTCAAATTAATTTTCCCCCACTAACAAGAGATCCATCGATTATAAATACTCTTTGAAATCCACAAAATTTACATGATGAACTTTAGATTTCTCTCCGAACCTTCATCTTACTTCATTCTGAAACTGAATATCAAATAAATCATGTCTCTCCCAATATTAAAAAAGTCAGCAAATGATATTGTTGTTATATCTGCATTAAGAACACCAATCACCAGAGGTCTCAAAGGTGGTCTTTCAAAAATGTTCCCAGAAGAATTATTACATCAAGTCTTGAAAGGTTCTCTCGAGCGTTCCAAACTCAACCCAGAACTAGTTGATGATATCTTAGTTGGTACCGTTTTACAAACCTTAGGTGGTCAAAAGGCTTCAGCTTTAGCTGTAAAGAAGGTCGGTTTCCCAATCAAAACTACTGTTAATACTATAAATCGTCAATGTGCTTCTTCAGCCCAGGCTATTTCATATTCTTCTGGTACTTTATTAAGTGGTGAAAATCAATTTACTATTGCTGCTGGTGTTGAATCCATGACTCATGATTATTTCCCTCATCGTGGTATTCCAACTAGGATTTATGAACCATTTAAACAAGATGCAAGTGAGGAGGCTCAAAACGTTTTAATGCCAATGGGTATTACTTCCGAAAATGTTGTTTCAAAGTTTGGTATTTCAAGACAAACCCAAGATGAATTTGCTGTTCAATCTCATTTGAAGGCTGCCAAAGCTATTGAATCTGGACATTTCGCTAAAGAAATCATTCCAGTTGAAGCCAGATCTGTTGCTGATGATAGCAAAATAGAAACCATTACCAAGGATGATGGTGTCAGAGCTGGTTCAACTTACGAAAAGTTAGCAACTTTAAAGCCAGTCTTCACAGACGATGGTACTACAACCGCCGGTAACTCTTCCCAAATTTCTGATGGTGCATCAGCAGTTATTTTAACTACTAGAGCTAATGCTGAAAATTTGGGTATAAAACCAATTGCCAGATTTATTGGATCTACTGTTGCTGGTGTTCCAGCTGGTTTGATGGGAATTGGCCCATCCGCTGCAGTACCACAATTATTGTCCCGTTTAGGTCTTGAAACTAAGGATATTGACATTTATGAATTGAATGAAGCCTTTGCTTCCCAATCTATCTACTGTATTGACAAATTAGGGTTAGATTATGATAAAGTTAACCCATATGGTGGGGCCATTGCTATTGGTCACCCATTAGGTGCCACTGGTGGTAGAGTTACTGCAACATTATTGAATGGTTTGCAAGCGCAAAATAAGGAATTGGGTGTCATCTCTATGTGTACTTCTACTGGTCAAGGGTATGCTGCCTTATTTGCCAATGAAGCTTAATTAACTTAGAAAACCATATAGATTAATTAAAGATATTTATTTATAAACAAAGTAAAAATTAAACCAAAAAAGATTAAACAATATTTCTATGTAACAAAGGAAAACAAGCTCTAAATATGAGCCCAGTTTACCAACCAATAAAGACAAGTACCACTTAATACTGGGATAGTGAAATTGTCATCCAATTCCCATAAATTAATAAATTCCGATACACTGGCAATTATACCACATAAAATAGCATAAATATGTAAATTTAATACACTGGTTTCATTGGTCCAAAATATATCACTTGGTAAATTGACATAGGAATATTGTGGAATAAAGTATCCATAAAATAAATATGCTGCCATAGTACCGGTTATACCACTTGCCAATGAACCTGCTAAAGACTTTCCTTTTGAAATTTGGGGTGTATACTTTCCGAACTGTCTACCAATTGTAGATGCGGAAGTATCAGCCCAACTTAATAATAGTACACTTAAAACTGCAATATCCTTTGGAAAGAAAAAAAATACAATCAAGACACCAGCCAAATAATACAATACCCCATTATAAGCGTTAACTTCTGTATCTCTGATGATAAACCACATATGTTTGCATATTATCTTGTTTAAATCTGGATTGTGTAATCTGATTAAATCATTTGTCAACACCAATACAAAAATGGTGGTAAGGGGTAAGAAAAGTTGGGATACATGAAGACCTAAAGTGTACAACCATAGAGTAAGTACACCAATTGAAGAATGGAATACCTTTCTAGGAATTTCATGTTTGACCATAAATGCACGTAATTTAGATGTCTGTTCTCCTTCGGTCTCAAGATTTGTTGTGGATGTAGCAGTCGACAGTATTGAATCTTGTTGATGAAGTTTGGTATTAAGCATATCGTCATCATCCTCAAGCTCAACTTCTGTATCATCAAGATCATCATCTAATGTATTATCATCTTGATCTTCATAATCTTCTTCTTCATCGTCTTCATCATATTCATCATCATCAATTGTATCATCAACTTCTATGGATGAGCTGTTATAAACAAATGACTTATCATCCTCCTCTATGTATGAACCGTTCGAATCAAAGTCTAATATTGTTGCCTTGATTTCATTACGTAATCTCGTCTCACTCTCTATCTCATTCATATTTTCATTGAAGGTCATCACTGTAATAGGTTTACGAGTAAAATAGTTTTACAGGGATTTGTTTTTGTTAAAGCAGAAAAAAAAAATTTTGTGCATTTTTATAAAAATAAAAAAGTCTTGTGAAAATAAGAAAAAGAAAAGACCCAATAAAAAAAAAATAAGATTTAGCCCAACGAACCCGTAGACGATCATTCATCAAAGATAAGCCAAAACCAAGGATGCAAAAAAAGAAACTAATTGGAACAAGAAAAGTTGTCCTACTGTTTATAATTATTAAATAGAAAATACAGGGTATAATACTAAAATTTATTAAAATATCATATAATTATTAGAACTAAACATATCCATGAAAGTAAATTATATAATAAATTACTTACTCTAAGGCCTTGATTCTCCAATATGTCAATTCGAAATACATCAAAGTCTATGCTCAGGTTGTGATTTGCAAACCTGTTATCATGTCTTTTTTTAGTAGTAGCTTCGTCAGAATCATCTGTTGTTGCCATGGGCGCAATTTCTGTTGTCGTTGCTCTTAATTCTTTGGGTATGTGAAATAGTAAATCAGGATCGTTATTGTTTCTGAAATATTCTTCAAAATCAAATGATAAATCAGTTTCCAATATTTCATCCACCAAACTAACTTCTGATATTGTAGTTTCAGGAAAAATATTTTGAAAATCAAAGCTGTTTGATATCGTCATGGTGCTTGATGCGGTGGTTACACTGTTTGATGTTGTCACGGTAACAGGTATAGCTCCTGTGTGTTTGACTGGAGATATGGTAGAAGGAATTGGAGTTGGAATTTCATTTCCAGTATATACCTGCTTTGGTTTTCCATATTCTATGACACCTATACCATTATCAGCCTTATGATGGTGATTGAGAAATTGAGGAACAATCAATACAGAATGGGAAGGGCTCTTTTGGTTCAATACATTGTGTTTTCCATTATTTGGGGAATGGCCACGGGTCTGGTTTTCATCAGTATTCACTTGACCTTCAGCTTGATTTTGAGAATCATCTTTTCCATGTTGCACTTCTTCAATTTGGAGAAGGTTTTCAGGGGGGATTTCGTCAGATCTGTTCTTCTCTTGGTTGTAGTTAGTTTCACTGTCGTTTCTTTCCATATTTCCGTTATTAGCTAAATCTAAGTGATTGGTTGAACTCGGCATCGGAATATGGTGTTGTTCTGACTTGTGAGCCATCGCCACTAACTGCAATCTGAAATTTTCCTGTTGGTGAAGCATTTCCTTACGTAAATCAAGTAATAATTGTTCTAATCTTCTAATTTCGTCAAAAGTAATCAGATCTTGTTTTTGAATAGAACTAGATATTGGTTCTGTTGTGATAGTCTCTTGGGAAGTAGTCTCCGTAGGAGTCTCGCTTGACGTTTCTTGGTTTTCAAGCTTATACGATTCTTCAAAGTTTTCCTTTTTCCCTTCAAATTCCGATGGTAAATTACTTTCTTGGGTAGTGTTTCTTGTCACCAATGTGGTAGTCTGAGTAACTGTTTTTGTGATAAAAAGGTGAGCTGTGGAATTTTCAATTTCAGAAGCAGACATAGACATAGGTATTCTCAACAATGACACAAGAGGGCGACGTTCTATATGTGGATTTTGATAACTAATCGGAACACCATCGTTCAGTACTGATATGAGTGGTCTAGTCTCTGGAATCTTTTGCACATGCGGCGGTTTCCGTTGTATTTGTTCAGGATCGCCTTGTTTTTGTATATTTGAATCTGAAGTGGAATTGAAATTAAATGATCTGACAACACTTATGCAAATGAACAAACTTGAAAACCAAATGGTTGAATATTTCATTGCCGCTGTATCTTCATTTGAGTAACAACTGATTTGAATGGTTGCAAAAAAAAATTGAGAACAAACTACTTTGTCAGAAATTTTAACAAAAAAAAAACAACTTTTTAAAAACAAGTTTCAAGTTACTATATATTAGCTCAAAAATAACATTTGTATGTACTAGAAACTATCAAAATTCAATTATTGATTTCGCTATTTTGAAATATGGTTCAGCACTAGGGGAAGTTGGATTTGAAATAACAATTGGTTTCCCAGCATCAGATTGTACACAAATTTCTTCGTCCAATGGAATTGAAGCAAGGACATTTAAGTTATGTTCATTGGCAACTCTTCTTGCACCATCGGATTTAAAAATGTGAGATTCATGTTTGCAGTTCGGACATATAAAATGACTCATATTTTGTACAATTCCTATCAAAGGAATATTCACT
The DNA here is from genome assembly GCA_001655755.1 of Hemisphaericaspora haegerdaliae. Taxonomy (NCBI): domain Eukaryota; kingdom Fungi; phylum Ascomycota; class Pichiomycetes; order Serinales; family Debaryomycetaceae; genus Hemisphaericaspora; species Hemisphaericaspora haegerdaliae. The sequence continues at coordinate 29,903 of LQHL01001851.1, forward strand.
TTATGAAACATCTTAATCCCTTTTACTGCATCAATTAGTGCAATATCTTGAGGAGTACTTACTATGACCGCCCCATCGACTTTAAGCAATTGTCCAATTGATAGTTGGGTATCCCCAGTACCCGGGGGCATATCTATAATTAAGTAGTCTAAAGGCGACCATTCCACCTCAAACAACAACTGTTGTAATGCCTTCATTACCATCAATCCACGCCACACAACAGCCAGATCTTCCGATACCAAATACCCCATGGACATGGATTGAATACCATAGTTACTCAAGGGAAGCAACTTTCCTGTGTCGGTAATTCGAGGTTCCCCCTTCAAATTCAATAAGCGAGGAATAGAAGGACCAAATATATCCGCATCTAATATACCAACACGTTTATTAAGAGATTGCAAAGCCAAGGCGGTATTTATAGATACTGTAGACTTTCCAACCCCTCCCTTTGCTGAAGAGACCAAGATTATTTTATCTATATTCGGGATTTTTTGGCGAATTGGAAGTCCCTTTTGAGGCATTGTTGGAGGTGGACCCTTTTTTAAACGTGGTAAGCCTAGTGGATTCTCATGCTTAAGGGAAGGATTTAGATGGAAAAATCGTTTGCAAATCCTGAAGGACGCTCGTTGGGATAGGGACATAGTTGAAATTCCGTTTGTTGCTTTTATTACTTTCTGGAGATTTTTTTTTTTTGGGTTTGGGCTGAAAAGTCTTCTTGCGAATATGTCAATCTCCCCATCGCAACATTCATTGTATAATGATAACAAGATTACTCAGATTTACCTCACATGGTAATAGATCCTACATATCAAAAAGGTATTTAAATCATGGTCAACCGAAATCGGATCTTCTCCCAACAATATTTGCACTTTCTACAAAATTAGGAAAATCTGCTATCGCTGTCGTAAGAATATCAGGTTCACAATCCCAATATATATATCATCAACTTACAAAATCAGCAAATCCACCAAAAAATCGTTTCGCTAGTGTTAGAAAGCTCTATTCTCCGGTATCTTCCCAATTGCTTGATGAAGCGTTAACAATCTATTTGCCGGGTCCTAAAACTTACACAGGGCAAGACCTCTTAGAATTGCATCTTCATGGGGGGATAGCCATTATTAGAACTGTTCTTGAAGCTATACGGAAACTACATGAACCATCCAAGGGTATATTTATCAGGCAGGCGGAACGCGGTGAATTTTCGAAACAAGCATTTGTTAATGGACGATTTGACTTGACCGAGTTAGAAGGAATAAGTGAAATGATTAATGCAGAAACCGAATCACAGAGAATTGCCACGTTAGCCTCAATGACAGGACAAACCAAGTGTGAATTTTCAAAATGGAGACAGGATATTTTAAATAATGTTGCCAATTTGACTACTGTAATTGATTTTGGGGAGGATCAGGATATTGCAGAGGCGAATCATTTGTTTGATGACGTCGCCGCCCATATTCAAATTATAGAATCAGAGATCAAGTCATACCTTGATAAGGTTAGATCATCCGAGGTACTCTTACGAGGCATTCAATTAGCTCTTCTTGGACCCCCAAATGCAGGAAAGTCTTCAATTTTGAACACACTAGCAAATAAGGAAGCTGCGATAGTAAGCGAAATCGCTGGAACCACGCGTGATGTACTAGATATCCCTCTTGAAATTGGAGGCTACAAAGTTGTATTAGGAGATACCGCAGGTATACGTCTGATGAATTTGGCAGACCAAATTGAACAGGAAGGTATTAAGCGTGCGAAAGCCAAGTCATTGAATTGTGATTTTGTAGTTGTAGTAATAGATCCACTTGCTAACTCAGATCTCACAGATTTAAAAGAGCATTTGCATTTACTTTTACAGGCAAACAAGTCTATGTTAATTGTATTGAACAAAGAAGACCTCTATCCAGATGTGAAAGATGAATTGGTAAAGGACTATTCTGAAAGGCTTGGAATACCGTCGAAATTGTTTCAGGTTGTGTCATGTTCCTCGGGATCAGGTATGGATGAATTACGAAAGTCTTTACTTCATGAATTTCAAGTAATTTCGCAATCAGAAACATCTGATCCTATCATTGTTTCTTCAAGAATTCAAGATTTATTAGAGAATGATGTCTTGTATGGTTTTCAAGAGTTCTACTATTGGAAAGAACAAGAAGATATAGTGTTGGCCACGGAGAGTTTGCGCCAATCTATTGAAGGAATCGGCAAGATTACTGGACAAGCGATTGGCATTGAAGAAATCCTAGGTGTAATATTTTCAAACTTTTGTATTGGTAAATAAAGAGTTCTGTAGAAGTACATGTATATAGTAGAATTACATATGGAAATTAAGAGGAATTGCAAACAACGTAGAAAGTAATAGTTTCAACATCCCAAGACATTTTTAATTGTTGCAATTGATGTCTGGTATGTCTTCCGGCGATTTCCTCATTTGGTTCCGGTACAACTGTATGATTTATTTTCTTACTCAAACCAGGAGCTACTTTACATTCAAATGTCAACACATTCATTCCATGACTTAATTTAAGATCATATTGAATAGATAATACATCTTCATTGTTTCTCTTTTCTTCAAAGCAATCTCCTGCGTTGGAGACCTCTTCGTCATTGACAAAGAGTTTGCATTGAAAATCTTCATCTGAAGTCAGATTCAAATAGCCATGTCCGTTGACCAAGTCTGATTTCTTTATATCATATAGTAATTTGTGCAATGATGCTTTAAACGATACAAACGGCAGAATATCGTTTGGTAAAGAAATAGTATATGACTGATTCGTATAACCATTTGCTGGGACTTTATATTCAAACAAGCTTGCAACTGAATGTCCCGCATGAGTTGGGAACAACGCCTTTCTAATCTCCTGATTTCGTGGCAACGGGTGGATACTGCTACTGATAGTTTTTTGTTGAACATACTGAGTAATGTGATTTGAAATTGCCACTGATGAATAAAGGGCAGATTCTTGGATAATTGAACTTTCTTCTGGCAACAATGGCAATGTCTTGCCCATTGTATTGTTGATTGAAGTTTCGGTCACGATTTCTCTAGATCTCTCTGACTCGGCATCTTGTACATTAGTTAACTCTGCGGTCGATTTTTCCACATTTTCTTCTTTTTCTGATTCTTCTTCCTCTTCACCGTCAAGTTCTGGCTCTTCTTCTTTCACTTCAACAGTTTTCTTCTTACGACCCTTCTTTTTAGGAGTATCAAGAGTTGCTGGTGACTTATGTAAACTAATTTTCAATTTGGGTTTTCCAATTTTGATTTTCAACTTTGAAGAGTCTTCACTTGCTTCAGTAACTTTTGCTTTTAGTTCGTCATATTTTTCATTGAAATATTCTTCCAAGGTATTCGCATCTTGATGAATCTGCGAGGACTCATCGTTGTAAAGTCTGGCATTTAAAAATATAAGTGATGACGTTTCATGAAACTTTTGTAAGTTTTCCAAAATTGAAAGACTCGGAGTGAAGAGATTCTTCTTTTCCAATAATGAAATGGCCTTATCAAATGACATCGGAGTTTCAACAAAGTTTAAATAATCAGTGTAGTAATCTGTATCTACATCTTCGATGAATGGTGCACTGATTACTCCATCATCTGGAAAATCATGATCCATCACATCTCTTAAAATACCAATACATAACTCAGCTAACTTTGAATAAGATATTTCCCCTTGTTCAGATTTAATATCCAGTTGTTTTAATTTTAACTTAATTCTTGGATGTTCAATCTTTTCAGTTCCAGATGAAGAACTTTCAAACTCATCAACTTGATCTTTAACAAATTCAAAGATCTTGGTTGCATTAAGAACAATCCACGAATCAGGGGCATTATAGTTCAGGGCATTATCAAGTAAAAGTCGAAAATCGTCCAAATATTCCTCACAAGAATCGCCAGTATACTTAGATTTTATTTTCTTTTGAATATCATTGAGACAGATTGGTTCTGAAATTAGCTGATAATAGTCCGGATAAAGTTTTTTAGAAGGGAGTTTGACAAATGGAAATGCTAGTTGTTCATCATTTTCATCTCGAAGCTCAGAAACAAGATTCAATGTTGATTGGAAGAAATGTTTATATTCCTCAGGAGAATGTGTATTTGGTTTCGGTTTTTTTGGAGTGGACGTTGCACTCGAAGTTTTTCTCTTTGGTGGCATTTATAAGAATTTCTAGTAATGAATTCAAGTTCGATTAGTCCCACGAAGGTTGATTGTTGTTAGATTGGGTTTTTAATTTTTTCTTCCAACTAATGAAACCTGTAAACAGGCTGTTTGGGTTTTTGATGAATGAATTTTTTTCACTGTTCTTTTTTACAGTTTAGACCAAATAGATTACTAAAGGAATAACACTGGGTCTTCTTACGTGGAAAGAACCAGAAACTATGCAAGAAATGATTACCATATTATATGGATCAGAGACTGGTAATGCCGAAGAGTATGCAAAATACTTGAAACATTCCTTGCTAAAATATGGTTTGAAATCAACATTGTCAGCATTAGATGAATACCCATTGAAACAATTAGTCACCGATACAAGATTTTTGATCATAATTTGTTCAACAACTGGTCAAGGTGAATTACCGAGGAATGCCAAACAATTTATGAGATTTATCTTGAAGAGAAAGCTCCCTGCTGATTTGTTTCAAAATTTGTATTTAACTTCGTTAGGTTTAGGGGATTCTTCGTATAACAAATTCAACTATGCAATCAGGAAAATACATACCCGTATGACGCAGTTAGGTTGTCAAGAATTATCTCCTAGATCAGAAGCTGACGAAATGTCGCCTGAAGGGGTAGATGGATTTTATATTGAATGGGAGGATAAACTAATACAATCACTTTTGAGTTTTTTCCCTAACGCTACAAAGCATGATGATTATAGTGTCCCAATGCCTTTATTTAAAGTTTGTCTTTTCAAAGAACAAAACCAACAAGAAGCGGGTGGTGAGGGTCTGGTATTATTTCCTGAAGAAGATCAAATGAAAACAGGGGTTGTTTTAGTAAACAAAAGAATCACTAATGAAGATCATTTTCAAGATGTCCGTGACCTTAAAATTAAATCAAAAGACCTCCAGTATTTACCAGGTGACACCATATCATTGTATCCATGTAATGATGATCGGGATGTCGAAGCGTTATTGCAGGTGCAACCGCATTGGGCCAAAGTTGCTGATAGACCACTTCAAATTAAAAACCTACCACATATCGAGGGAGGGTTTGTTCAAAATTTGACTTTAAGGAATCTTATTAAATATCATTTGGATATAATGTCGATTCCTAGAAGGAGCTTTTTTGCATTATTGTGGCATTTTTGTGATTCCTCGAATGAAGATGGACAGAGAGAACAAGATAAATTGAAGGAGTTTGGAGGATTCGAAGACCCAGAAGAACTTTATGACTATGCAAATAGGCCAAGAAGACTGGTTCTTGAAACAATCTTGGAGTTTCAAAATAATTTGGTGATACCAATTGCCTACATTCTAGACTTGCTTCCCTTGATCAAGCCGAGATTGTTTCTGATTGCCTCTAGGCCGACATCATCCGAAGTTGAAATAATAGTAGCAATAGTAGAGTATAAGACAATAATTAGAAGAATTAGACGTGGTTTATGCACCCGATGGATCAAGTCATTACAACCAGGAGAACATGTTAGATTCTCTATTCAAAAGTCAAACTTCAGCTACAAAGAAAGTTCTCCTCCAATTGTTATGGTTGCGCCAGGCACAGGTATTGCTCCGATGAAATCACTTATAGACGAGGTCCTAAGTGGAAATACTAACCAAGAATTATATCTCTTCTTTGGATGTAGATTTCAAGCAAAAGATCATTTGATCGAATCATTTTGGAAAGAGGAATATCCAAATTTGCATATATTTAACTGCTTTTCACGTGATAAAGGCTATAAGTATAAATATGTACAAGATGGGTTATTCGACCAATATAGGCTTTTAGGTGAATTAATCGTGGAAAAGGCTGCAAAAGTCTTTGTGTGTGGATCTAGTGGTAAAATGCCACAACAAGTCAAAATCACCTTTGCTGAAATAATAAAGAAGTATACTGATACGAGCAGTGATGCTGCTCAGCTGTACATTATTAGCATGGAAGATAATGGGAGATACAAAGAAGATGCTTGGTAAATTCACAAGACTTTATAAATAGATTGTATATAATATACCAATAATAGATTCTGTTAAATTGTAAAAGCTACTTAACAGCTGAAAAGAAAAGTTAGTATTGTCACAGGATAAACTAACTCCTCACAAAAGTCTGTGGTTTGAGTTTACTGCGACACGCGTCACTTATGTCGCTTTGCATTTCTCTTTGTGCAATTTGCATATATTCAAGGTTATTAGTTATCAGTACAAAAGTTACATCTTTCAAACGTAACCAACTGAAACTAATAGTACTTTTTACATTTGTTGAAGATTCCTGGTTACCTGCTAGATTAACTAAATATAAAAGGGATTGTCATTTTCTTTTCTTTATTCTTTATTTAAGTTTTATTAAGATAAATATATTTAATATGAATCTAACATTATCTTCAACTACTCATTTAGGTCGTCTTGTACACATTCAGTACTAATATTGTCATACCACTAGATAAGCTGCTTTCCCCCAAGCGGTCTTTCGCATTTTGAAATTATTTTGTTTGTAGAACTAATGTGACAGAAATTTTTGGTGATTCTGCCCAGGATCCTAAACTAAGAATTATCTAATTTGCTTTAGGCAACAAGTAGTAATCGAAGTGTATGCTTACACTGGAGGTTTGGTTACTACCATATATACAGAGAATCTTTGGTTTGGACTGATGAAGATAACGATAAATTTCATTATCTAATTACAGTCTTGGTGTCTATAATGACTAATTTGGATACTAATCGAACTGTGCTGATCCATACTGATGCTTCCCAATCTACTTGGGCTGGTGTGTTGCAGAATACTGATGATGAAGGGGTTTCAAGGTTGGTTCTGTGTTATTCGGGTAAGTTCTCTGGAAACTATCATATATACGAAAAGCTATTGTTTGCTGTATATAATACTTTCCAGGCTATCCATCTGGTTTACGGTTTCACTGGCATTATCTATGTCTTTTGTGATAACAAGGCGCTAGTTGAAGTACTTAAGAACCCCGTAACCAATAGTCATTCAGTTAACCCGTTGTTTAAATGGTTGAGTTCTATCAGACTGTTTAACTATCGTATTGCTCACATCCCTGGTGAAAAGAATGTTATTGTTGATGCTCTTACTAGAGCTGAGGATAAGGATAGCACACCATCCGAGAACTATCCAATTCGGGATGCTTTGAAATATCTTGCTTTTCGATTTCTTGTTGAAGTTAACCTGATTGAAGTTATTGCTCCTGAAGCTGGTTATAGAGGTGATAATTTACGATTGATTGCTGGTTTTCTTGCTACTTTACAGGGTCCGTCTGCTTATAATCATTCGCGCCCTGTTAGAAAGCGGTTCATTTATCGTGCTCATGAATTTTGCCTTATTGATGGAGATCTATACAAGGTTGGTCGTAATGGTTCGTTTACTAGACCTGCGGTAACAGATGATGATGCTTTGGTCCAAATCTTTGAGAAAGTCCATGACTCCAGAGGACATTTGAAATTTCAGAATGCTATGAATTATATTAATTCAATGTATTTTATACCTGATCTTCATGCCAAACTTAAGGACTATCTCAAGACTTGTGATATCTGTCAGAGATAAGATGGTGCTCTTACTTAGCGTGATCCGCTATTTGTGCAGCGTCCTCATGGTTTGTTTGAAGTAATTGTTAGTGATTGCATTTATCTCAATGATAAATATCTCGTTGTTGCAAGAGACGAGTTTTCTGGTTGGGTTGAAGCAATGGTGTTGTACTGAGAGTGCTCGGTTTATATATAGGGAGTTTATCTGTCGCTTTGGTTTATTCAGGACTTTCAAGACTGATCGAGGTTCAGAGTTTAGTAATGAGTTTGTGGTGATTAAAATATACAACACTCCTACAGTATTCAACATCACCATCAAGGTAATGGTATGATTGAAAGGAATCATCAATCATTGATAAACTTCTTCAAGAAACTTCCTACTGATTTAAATTGTGAGACATGTTGCCGGCTGCTCTATGGGTAGACCGAACAAATCTTAGAAGCAGTGGTGTATCTTCCCAGTTTATGGTTTATGGTTTCCAGGCTATGCTGATTTAAATGTGCTGCTAAACAAGCACTACTTATGATTCTGATGAACTATTTAAGTTTAGGTTTCAACAGTTACATTTCAGAGAACTTCAATATAATGCCTCAACTCAAACATTAGAATAGCAAAGGCTTAGGCCCAAACATTATTTTGATCTTCTTATTCAATTCACGTAGATCTATTAGCATCCGTGGTTGTTTCAGCTTCGTGAGTATTAAAAACCATGGGATACGTCGCATCAGAATATGCAAGTTGACCATTCGCAAGCATAGCAGATAATAAAGGAATAGCTAGATCCCGCTTATTGCATAATGGTATCGTTTTAAGGCGCCAAGGTTGATGCGGTTCTAGCTTAATTTTCACAGGTGGTTGGATGTGAGGTTTTAGACGACCTGGCGGCCCTCCCTCAACATAAAAAGCACCCAAATGTGGTTGAATTAACTGGAAAAACTATAGTCGTTCATTGACCAGTAAATGATCGAGAGGCCCCAAAAGGATTTCGATCTGGGATGACGATGGTACAAATGCAGTAGTATCAACACTAATATCACCAACAGGGATAACATGAGCCGGAAGCTCAGCTTTAACAGGGAAATGGTGGACAGAACCGTTATAAATAAACAACCCTTCCCGGGCTAAAGTTTCAGGCTTGTAAACTACCGAAAGACCATAAGCATCCAAAAATTTAGTTCCCAACAAGATCTGACCAGGTGGTGTAGGATCGTGAAGGAACATAAAAATAGGTAGGATAATACCAGCAATCACAATTTCTGTTTCAACATATAAAGTCACTTCAGAATAACCAGCATTGGCGGATTTGATACCAATAGGGCATTTTCTCACCTTAAGTCCCATATTAGCCGCTGTACTGGGATGAACAAGTGTAACAGGGAACCAGGATTAAACTTTAAATGCACATGGGTGCCATTTAGCATAGCAGGAATGAGAACTTTCGAGCCCACTAAAGATGAGGTGGGGGAGGTCCCAGGATCAAGTACCTCTTCAGCATTGGGGGGAGTGTCCATAGGTAAAATATGAACTTCAACCAGATCAACTGAAATTGTATTAGGCATCTCGACAGGAGGACGGTCTTCTAACTTTCGTTTAGTTTTGTCATTAACGCGCTTCCGGAAACCATCAGCTATTCCAAATAACTCCTCAAAGGATAAGTGAATATTACGTTGTGACAATAACGAATCGTATAGAGCCATTCGATCCCCGACCAACAAATCAAACTCGGAAACTCTTTTTTGTCTCAGTTTCCTACCAGCATTAGGACCAATTAACCGGTCAGCAGTAACAGTTGGCAGCGGTTGTGATTGTATAGATCTTGTAACATCAGTAGTTACACTAGTATTAACCAGTTTAACATCATCATTAACATTTGTTACACCAGTACGCGAACCTTTAACACCAGAAGAAACACTAGGATTAGTAATAATGGTAGGTTTGAATGAGGGTGTGGTAGGCTTGGTAGTATTATTGATAGGTTGTGTTGATGATGGTTCTTGAAACGTAGTTTCAATATGATATTCATCGTCAGGAGGAACACTGACAGATGGAGTTGGGTTTAATGTTTTGGGAATCTCAGCAGAAACAGTTTGATCATCAGGAGAAGAAGAGCTTAAGTATTGAGCCATCTTATAATCTTCCATTGTTTGGTCTGGTTGAGTAATCTGTCGTAATTCCCGTTGCATTGTAGTGATTGGAGGATTGAAATCCGGTTGATCTTCAACGTCTTCCATTTCATAGTCTTCATCTGTGGTTTCATCATCTTCATCATTATCTTGGAGAGCTTTAGTAGGAAGATCAACAGGAGGTTTGGTCTCAGGCCGTTTTCGAAGAGCCTTCTTCGGGACCAAGTATTTGTCAGTAGCTGTTGTACCAGTTGGCGTCTTCCGGGAGAATTTTGATCGAGTCCGAGAAGACACCGATGCTTCGGTAGCATGTGCTTCAACTTCAACAGCTTCCGCGTCACTACTATACTTAGATATGCCTCGCAGGAGGAAAACTATCCGGGTATTTTTTCATGACCCATTCACCTTTATCGAGAGGTCATGACTTACCAGTGGCATCTTTGCAAATTCTATCCAGGTATGATAATTTCTTTGCATTATACAAGCTTTTTCGTTGTTCACACTGGATGAAGGGATGATTCTCACCACACACGTTACATACCTTCTTCGGTTTAGCTTTTGAAGGTTTAACCTTATCATTTGGCTATTTGTCTGGTGTCGATATCAAAGGTCACTTTTCTCGGGAGATGCTTAAGGTTTATTACCAGAGGAAGTAAATTCCAACCCGGGGCCCTGTCACAGGATAAACTCACTCCTCACAAGAGTCTGTGATTTGAGTTTACTGCGACACTCGTCACTTAAGTCGGTTTTCATTTCTCTTTCTGCTTATTAGTTATCAGTACAAAAGTTACATCTTTCAAACGTAACCAACTGAAACTAATAGTACTTTTTACGTTCATTGACGATTCCTGGTTATCTGCTAGATTAACTAAATATAAAAGGGATTGTCATTCGCATTTCTTTATTCTTTATTTAGGTTTTATTAAGATAAATATATGATATTATCCTTCTATTTACTTACTACAATTCATGCAATATGAATGGTCATTATTTAATATGAATCTAACATTATCTTCAACTACTCATTTAAGTCGTATTGTACACATTCACTACTAATGTTGTCATACCACTAGATAAGCAGGGATTAAGTGTGCTTCCCCCCAGCTGTCTTTCGCATTTTGAAATTATTTTGTTTGTAGAACTAATGTGACAAGTATTGAAAAATTATCAGGGTTCAAAAATTCTTTTCATATTCTTGATTTAATATCAGAAACCCAATGTTGAAGCTAGTAGCACCGAAGACGTTCCTATGTCGAGCATTCAGATTTGGATCATTAAGATTCTACTCCCAACAGGTATCGAAAAGTATTAGTGTTGATGGAAAAAAATACAAGTCAGACGAATGGACCAATATTCCCCCATTTATTGTTGAGTTAATTCAGAGAAGATTACATAAGAATCCGAATCATCCCATCGGTATTCTTCATGATTTGGTAAAACGTAATATGCAAGGTATGGGTTATACTATTTATGATGATTTTCACCCTATTGTTACCAAATTTCAAAATTTTGATGTTTTGGGTTTCCCAGAAGATCATCCTGGTAGATCTAGATCTGATACATACTATTTTAACAAAGAACATTTATTAAGAACACATACTTCTGCTCATGAAAATGAATGTTTTCAAGACTGTAAAACCCCAGGATATTTGATAACGGCTGATGTATATCGTAAGGATGAAGTGGACAGAACACACTATCCTGCATTCCATCAGTTAGAAGGTGCTCGTGTTTGGTCAAGAGAAGATCCAAATTTGTTAGAAACCATTCAAAAGGATATCGACTCTATTCCAAAAACTAATATTATTGTCGAAGATCCATTTAGAGAACAGCCAATAACTGAAGATAATCCAAAACAAGATTACATGACCCCAGAAGAAGTACGTCTAGTAGCAACGCATTTGAAAAAAACAATTGAATACTTAGTTAATCAAGTTTTTGAGACTGCAAGAGAATCAGCCAAGAGAGCTGGATCCACTGAACCATACCTTAACGAACCACTCAAAGTTAGATGGGTTGAGGCTTATTTCCCTTGGACTTCTCCATCGTGGGAAATTGAAGTTTGGTGGAAAGGGGAATGGCTAGAATGTTGTGGTTGTGGTGTTGTTCAACAACAAGTGTTATTAAACTCTCAGTTGGGTGATGACAAGATCAGTTGGGCTTTTGGTATTGGTTTAGATAGAATTGCCATGTTATTATTTGATATTCCTGATATCAGATTGTTCTGGACTCAGGATGAAAGGTTCCATAATCAATTCCAACAAGGTGAAATCAACACTTTTGTTCCTTATTCAAAATATCCAGGAATCAAGAGAGATGTCTCTTTTTGGTTAGGTGATAATTGCGGATTACATACCAATGATGTTATGGAGATTGTCAGAACCTATGCAGGTGATCAGGCAGAAAGTGTTAGTTTAGTTGACGAATTCAGACATCCAAAGACTGGAAAACAATCCCAGTGTTATCGTATCAATTACCAATCCATGGATAGAAGTTTAACCAACGCCGAAATTAATGAACTTCACGAAAAGGTTCAAACGGATTTAATCGAAAGGTTTAATGTGGAAATTAGAGGATAGTTAGAACATGCATACTTGTACATAGAGGAACAGTAGATCATATTAAAATTGTTTTAACAATAGCTCTTCGTAAGATAACTCTTCGAGATCTTTGGTTATATTAGAAATATTGCTTGCACCTTCTAGAAAGAACTTAATCCAAACCTCCTATTACTGGAAACAACTCGTATGTGCTTTGAAAAATCTGAAATTAATTTATTGTTTTGTATTAGAGTAGTGGCTTAGGATGCAAAACACAAACGGTGGCAAAAATTCTCTCGTATAATGAAGTGGCAAAACATTCGTGGGAATTAAATCTGAATTAATATAAATAAGAGCGTAATACGCATGCAAATATGCTTGAGTAGCTTTGTATGTGAGAACACTACTTTTAAAATTCCTAAAAAAACCGTTATGATTTATCGTCATCGTTGTGGTTTTGGCATTGGCCGATTTTTCTTCATAGCTGCAGCTGTATATGTTGGACATTCCATATATCATTACAATCATCCATGTGGTTGCACCTGCTCCAATTGTTCCAAATGTAAAAATAGAAGATACCGTCATCGAACTCATTACTACCATGAGGATAGACCTAGACCATATGATGATGAGTATGACATGTGGAAGAGTAACAGGGATCCAAGATCTAGGCCTTCCAGTGATGATTGGGAAAAATAATGCTATAAACTTAAGTCAACTTGTAAATAGAACCTATGTAGAGATTACATCTGTAAATAAAAATTTTAAGATCATACAAGCTTGTTTGAGCTCTATTACTTCGTGTATAATGTTGAATGAATAAATTCTGTGTATTGAAAACAAAGAAAAGCATGATTCTACGAGAATTTGATTTAATAATGGAGTTTTTCGTGCTGCAATTTTCAAAAGTTCATATGATCCAGATGCAAATTTGCAACTTCTTCGTTTAGCATTACACGTGTATATTAACGGCCGTTTGTAACATTATCTGGGGTTGCAGTCGGTATGTTTAAGGTAATTTATCTCTATTAGGGGAAGTTATTATAAGCTTCTATTTAACAAGTCGAATTATACTTTGATTCTCTTGGCATAGGGATTACCTCATTCTTAAAATCTGGAAGACAACAGGAGTTTCTTGTGGACACAATTCTCCTAAAATACACATATGAACAAGCCCAATACCTTTGAAGATAGTTATCGATGTAATATTTTTAAGAAATACTTGCAAATGATACAAATCTTTAAATAATTAATTCAGAGTAAGTTACCATGTCATTTATTTTTTCAAATATAAACTTTCCGATTTCCCCTTAAAATTGCTGCTCCACTTTTCCTATTTTATTACATTCTTTTTCATCATAAATATTTGTTTGTTAATTGCTTGATAGCAAGTAAAATGAATCCTATTCTAACTACCTTGGGGGCCTTCGGTGCTGGATACGTCGGATATTCAATGGTTAAATTGGACCATCCCAAAACCTGTCATTATTGTCATCATCATAAACAGTGTTCGACCTGCAACAAAGAGTTTGATGACTTGAATTTAGATTTCAACAAGCAGGTATCTTACTGAACTAGAGGAATAATTGCAGTGGATACAAGTCTGGTGGATGGTAGCATCTGACCTATACCTAAACAATGGACAATGTTAAATATGTTCGAGATGATAATCCAAGTTAAGGGAAAATGATATTACTTTATATAGTTGTATAGATAAATATATGGCATTTAACAATAAATCAGTTTTATAGTTGGGATACTGTGGGTACTACAATTTTCAAGGTCCATTCCAATAATTCAAGCTAACTATTTCTGCCATTAGTTTGGACAAGGAAGTAAGTCTAAAAGACACCCCTGGTAATTTCCCTAATTAATTCCTACCAATGACATATTTGGAGGACATATCTATTTGAATCAGAAAAACATACCGATCTCCCACATAGATAGTACAAGAACCAAAGTACAGAGTTACATTTGCATTACACTATATGTATATAACATCTACAAAACTAGGCACCACAAGGTGAAATTAAAGCAACATTGCAGCAACACCTGCTAACGCGCCAAAAGCTAACTTGTTGTTTACACCATTGTTTTCAACGCCAGCTTGTGAGACAATTGATGATGTTGCGTTGGTTTTCCAATCCTTTTCTACCAAAGCTGTGATGTTAGCACATGTTAACCTCATGTTGGTGTTGTCATGAATAACAACGGATAACCCACCAATATAAGCTTTATTGTTAGGATTTAAGGAGATGTAGTTGTCAATGTATTGGTCATTGAATGGAGTTGTGGTGATATTTCCGTGTCTACCAGCTAAGTCACCAACTTCCTTTCCACTTGGAGTTGTTGAAGTCGCAGATCCATTGTAAGGATTTAAATGACCCAATGTTCCAGTACAGTTACCATCTGCTGGGACAGGCAATTGATGGATATGGTATGGAAATGGTCCGCCAACGGTTGGCATGTCATTTAAATCGACGTTAACCAAAACTGAACCATTATCAGATTCAAATCGAATTTCACCTGAAATGTTGGCATTCGGTTGGTTGAATTTTGCAACATAAATGGCTCCTTTAGGTGAATCGTTGGAGACTGGTGCATCTCCGGCAGTCACCATGGCTGCAATAGCCAATATTGGCAAAATCATTTTTGAAATCATTGCTGATGATGTAAAAGAAAATATTCATGAACCTAGTGGAATTCTCTCGATATTTATAGAGAGTAGTATACTCTATGAAAATTTTTGACAAAACTCACTACATGAGATTCAGTGATCATTTGAAGGACAATTGCTTAACAAAGGGAAAATGCCAGGATTTTAATAACACAAATTGTTTTTGTTCCACAAAAATATTTTTTAATCGTTTTTCCCCTGAAGGTAAAAAATACTTCATTGTTGGTCTTGAAAATTCTTAAATGAATTCCTTGATTGGTTATTTTTTGATTGTTTCCATCTTCAATCGACATTGACTTTCTGTTGTATCTTCTATTGTTTTCGTCATTAGTTAAAACGTCAATTTCCATAAAGATTATCTAATCGATCTTTGTGTAATTCCGATGTTGGTAAGCAAACCCTGCAACCAATAGGAAGGAATGAACAATAACCAGAATTAAAGCTGACTAGATTGTTTGAATTTTGTTGGACTCTCAATCTGAACAAAGACAGAAACAAATGAACAGAATGGTTTCTAATGAATTGTAAGTGAAAGATTCTGGAACAATTGTAATATCCGCTTGTATGAAAAAATATGACGAAATTTGTAAAGGATTGAATCAGTGAGCTGACAATACAGCTGGCAATTACCGGATGTACATCTATCATGGAAATCACCAAGTTATGCTCAGTATATGACACATAGAACAGGCATTTGTTCTTTGATACCTATATATGTACTATCCATTTCTGCTATCCTCACAATGTGGTTTGGCCTTGATTCTTGTCTGATAGACAGATAATGTTAGGAAAACGACCTTGTTTATACCTCTAACAGATAGTGATTTGTCAACTGAAATTAACTTATGCAAATTGGATTAATAAGCTGGTCATGTGATGCATAAACTTTAAGGCGGAACTATCTTATAGATTGACGATGGTGAAATATTTACCCAACCCAAATGACAAATTTGCATTGATAGTGAATAATTGCACTTGTTGTGAAAGGATTGCATTTGAATCATTTCAGTTTCATTTCTTTCTCTAGATGTCTGGGTTGGGAATGGTTTCTGAACATAACTGGTATCAAAGTAGTTTCCTTTTGGAAAAAGTCTGATTCCTTATTCATTACCAACACAAAACAACAATACTAGCTAGGTAATGTAAAGGTTTTCGGCGCTTGATCAAATATGATTGTTAAAATAAAGACTTCTTTCAAAAGACCCTATGCAAATGTTTAACTTTATAGGAGTTTAGAAAGTGATTTGCCTTTATTAGGACAAATAGATTCTCATATCCCACAATGTAAATGTATGATGCTAAATGGAATTCCTAATCAGGAAACTACCAACAACTTTTCTTTTAATCATTTCATAATGAAATAAGGGAGTTTGAAGATGGATCGGCTTGCTTAAGGTAATCATATACTATAAATAAGGCATTATCAAAGTGATACTTGAACATTTTTGTTTTTAAATTGTCACATGTAAAATTAACACCCTGTGCGTGATGTCCCTCAACTGATTGAGCAACCAGAAGAAAAAAAGGTTAAACCACGGAATTTCACTCAATACGGAAAATACATATTCACACATAGCAATTACCGAAATTTCACCTTGAATATATAAATAAGCAATCATTCACAGTTTTCTCAAGTTTCAAAAATTTTTTGGGGAATATTATTTACGAACCAATACTACTGATCCAAAATGTACGTGCCACTCTTAGGAAGATTACACCTACTAGATTGGCCCTTTATATTTTTATCCTTTGCCTTAGCCTGGAGTGAGTTCATTGTATCGGTTATAACGATACTATTGCCCGCATCTGTAATAGATGGTTTTACTTTTACAACAAAGTTTATTTACCAATTTACATCAAATCCAATAAACTTGATTACCAAGCATAAGCCTGTTGACACTTTTGAAAAAGACGAAGAAGAGCAAGAATTTAAATACCTGTATGTTAATCCAAACTTACCTGATTTTACTAAACGAAAATATGACTTGATGATAGATTTATTAAATGCAGAAAACATCGAACAAATGGTATCTTTGTTTGGTTATACATTGGAGAGTAGGATAGTTAGAACCAAGGACGACTATTTATTAACTATCCAGAGGATCAGAGGTCCTAAGAATGAAAATCGTATTCCAAATGGTAAAGTTATTTATTTGCATCATGGATTATTGATGTGCAGTGAGATTTGGGTTACTATGATTGATAAATACAAGAATCTCCCCTATATTTTATATGATTTAGGCTATGATGTTTGGTTAGGTAATAATAGAGGGAGTAAATATAGCCAAAAGCACGTCTTTTTTGATTTGAGTTCAAATAAATTTTGGAATTTTTCATTGGATGAATTTGCGTTGTTTGACATCCCAGATACGATCAATTATATTTTGAAAACTACAAAAGCACAGAAATTGACATATATTGGATTCAGTCAAGGAACTGCACAAGCATTTGCAAGTGTCTCCGTTAATTCTGATTTACCTGATAAAATAGAGCAGCTAATTGCGATTTCACCAGCAACAACTCCACATGGATTATATTCAAAGTTTTTGGATGTTTTGTTAAAAACATCACCAAATGTGACTTATTTATTGTTCAGTCGTAGAGTGCTTATGCCATCTTGTATATTTTGGAAGAAAATAATGTATCCACCATTATTTAACACTATGATTGATATTTCTAACTACTTCTTATTCAACTGGAACTCAAATAACATTTCAAAGTTACAAAAATTAAGTAGTTATGCTCATTTATATTCAACTACAAGTGTGAAATGTGCTGTGCATTGGTTTCAAGTAATGTCATCCAAAAATTTTCAAATGTATCACGATACAAACTCAAAATTGTCGGGCCTTAACCCGATTAGTTATCCGTTGAAAAATATTGAGTTACCAATACATTTAATTTATGGAACCACGGATTCGTTGGTTGATATTAATGTAATGACACTGCAACTTCCGGAAGAAAAGACAACTACCTATGCAGTTCCGGGTCATGAGCACTTGGATAATTTATGGGGAGTTGATGTTTATGAGACGGTATTTAAGGAAGTGTTGTGTTACTTGGGAGAAGATATCAATGAAGTTTCAGCAAAATTATTTCATCTTGAAAACGAAAAATTGATTGAAAATATACTCGCAGAAAATGATGGGTTAGACACTGGTGAATCGACGATAAACCAATCGTATTTGAAACCTTCTGTTCCAAATGGAACGGATCTTTCATATGTAAAAGAAGAGAATATGAGGGCTATAAGTCCTACTAGTATTACTTCTGGGGAAAGACATTCTACAGTAGGAAGTTCCATGTTTGCATAATGTTGTATAGACTATAGGGTATTTATTGATGACATCTTTATTTGTATTTTTAATCTACATCTTATTTGGGGGGCAAGTTTTGTACAAAACAATTACCAATTTTGCAACCAGAATTAAAATTTCACATATTAAATTTCTTGTAAATTTTTATTTATATAGTGACTATGCTCACCTTGAACATATTACTGGAGAATGATCCAATCCGCAATTTGAATCAGTATATATATACAAGGGTCAATCGTCTGGAATAATGTATCAGTTTAATATTGTTATAATTAATTTAATTCCGTGGCAAAAAAAACATAAACACAAGAAAAGTCGTGTACCTTGGTTGCTAATAATTGTTGCACATTTTTTCCTTTTTCTTTTTTTTGCCTTTTTCCAACTTTGGCTCTTTTAGCATTTATTCTTTCATTAATTCCAAGGTAACTGATCAACTTAGATCAATAGATTATAGATATATAAGCATGGATAGCGAGAGTAACATCTCCCCTACGTCACTGGTATGTTCAAAGTTAATTGTGTGTTGAGAAGCGACTGTGTTATTTTCAACAACAACCTAGACCACGGTTCCGAACAAATTGTGTGTTGGAAATAGAAATTCAGCTTCTAGGGATGTACAATCAGAATACTAACTGAACATTTGATTTAGATAGCGGAGAATTCAAATCCAGACTTTCATCCTAATGGTATGTGTAATAAAAATGGATTGATAATTTATCAGCGGAAGGAGCATGTACTAACTACTTTTTATTGATTAGCCCTTATTCAAAAAATTCAACAACGAATCCCACGTTCATTACCCTATTATGATAACCTTGATGTTTCTACAGAGAATGAAGATCCCATAGTGAAAGAGTTAATGAAATTGAGACCTCATAATTCAGGGTTTGTACTTCATAGAACGCATCCAACTGATGCAAGCATTGACAATGAAATTTTAACATACTCAGCAAAGTTACAAGAATTGTTATATTTGTTACTCAAAGAAAAGAATTTAGATGATAATATCAGAATATCCCTAGAAAGTTCATTGTTTAATATAACATCATACTTACCAAGTCATAAAGCCATTTATTATGAAAGAGTTCCAGATTCTTTTCCATCTCCACCACAACAATCATTAACCAAAAAGCAGAAACAAAAAAAGCAGAATATCCCAAAACCAATGGAATTAAGTAATGTATTCACCTTTCCAAACAATTCTTTGTGCAAAATTTTGATTGACAATTACGATTATTTGATTGAATTTTCCTCAAATTATTTTAATTTATCATTGGCATCTCATGTTACCAAATATTTAGTGGAGTTAATTTATAATCTACAATATTGGGAAGTTGTTCATTTGGTTTACATGATACCAAAGCTCACATATATTTTGAAGCTAATTGAATTTGAAATTATAAATACATCATTTGGTCCTATAATAAAGCCCCCAGCCACATATTTATGCGATGATATGCTACTGGGATTGCAATACCCATTTCCATATCCATTTTATAATTATTCGTATCATTCATTTAATTCAAGAGCAGATGAAGAGAAAATGAACAAGGTGAACATTTCTTCCTATGTAGACATTACCTTGAAAGGTGAAGACCAACAACCACCCTTGAAGAAAAAGCGTGGAAGAAAACCAAAAATTAAACAAGCCTCCGAAGAATTGAAGGACGAGACTGAGGATGAATCTAAGCTGGCTACCCCATCACCGGAAGAACTAGCTAAAAGGGGATTAATTAGCACTATCAGTAGAGAAGATACATTGTCTGCAAAAGAGGAACCAGAATCTACTGCAGAAGCTGTTGAAGTTAAGCAAGAAACAGATTTCTATGAAACTACACCATCTACAATGAATCAAATATCTGTAGGTTACACCCCTCAGACACAAGGGCCATATGGTCCTCTTCCTTCAGTATCAGGTCCACCTCCTCAAATGTATCCTACCATGCCAATGATCCCAGCGGAACACTATCATTATTACCAATATCCACAGCATCTTCCGCAGCAGGCACTACAACAGGAGTTCCAACAACCGGGGAAGTTGCAGACTGAAGATGTACTGCAAGCACAACCAGTTGATTTTCAAGAGGATCGTTCACAACTGCAATTACCTCCTCTTCCGCCAATGTTGATGCAGCAGTCCTATGAAACTAGATCAGAAGAAGTACTACCGCTGATAAACAAAATTACTGGAGAGCAACAACCCGTATTGTTTCCGTTTCAAAATCAGTTGAAATTTGTATCCCAGTCACCAAGCAGAGCTCGAGCCCAAGGTGCTAATATATTAAGAGAAGCAACAGAGTCCCCTCAACCGGAGCTTTCACCTAAAATGGGCCGTTCATCTTCCCCAGACAATTCCTTTGACTCCTCGGTCAATGTTCTGATGCAGCCACATGCAGAGACATCACATGGTACGCAGACAAAGATATCTTCGTCTGACGATAAAGGCAAGAAGTCTAAATCAGGTGTTATTCATCAATGCCATTTGACGGATCCGTCAACACTATCCAAATGTTTAAAAATTTTCTATGGTAAGAATGAATTATTGAGACATCAAGAGTTTGTACATGCAACAAAAAAGAAGATATATAAGTGTGTGTACTGTTCTCAAAATGGTTCGAAGGTGCAAAGTTATCCCCGTCATGATTCATTGGCGAGACATATAAGGAGAAAGCACGGTGTTACTGGAAAGGAGAATAAAATGGCTGTGAACTATGCCAAGGAGAATGTCGAGGTTATCAATGACGACCCAACTGCTGCCTATAGGGAGAGCCCTAGCGAAAACTCTTCAAAATATGTTGAGCCTTTGCCAGCACCTACATTTTTGAATAATGAATATAACATGAAGGAACGGTATACAGGATTCTTACTGTTTAACAAAGATTCGGGAGTTTTGGAACCAATGACAGAACTTCAAGTGGAACAACATAGACAGCAGCAACAACAACAACAACAGCAGCAGCAGCATCAACAGCATCAACAACAACAGCAGCAACAGCAGCAGCAACAGCCTCCCATATTACCATCGTTGTCCACAAAATTGCAAGTACCAAATCCTACCTCGCCGAATCAAACGTTATACGTTCCAATTCAAGGATCATTACCAGCAGTAGTTTATCCAAAGATGCCACAAACTCAGATTGATCAGCAACAAGACCACCCAGCAACAGATAGTCATAGAAAGCTTCCCCTGATTCATGAATTGGAGAGTTTTGTGGATCCAACCAGACTGAATCCTCGTACAAATCCTAACCTGATCCGCAACGCTATGGACATATCCTATCTAAATGCTGATAAAGATTCTGGAAAGTAATCTTTAAACAATCAAACGTTAGAGTTTTGAAGATGTTTATATATTTATATTTTTATTTCATGATTTCTTTCTATAGAATTTAATTTTAATGATGATATTCGTGAGATCTACAAAATAATCCAATTGGAATCAGATATTCTGAAGAAAAGGAGAAAAAAAAAGAATGGTTGCAAATTAATCACAAGATCCGGGTAATCGGGTTTCCAAATCAGGAGAAAGTCGTGTAAAAAGCTAAACTGTCTATGGTTAGAATAAATCGGTAAATGGGACGTCATGAGTTTTATGTGAATAACACGAAGTCGCGATACAGAAAACTTAATAGAATCACAGGTAGAATAGTATGATATATGTTTAAATTGGACAGCTTCTAAGTAGGCTTTGGACAAAATTGTCTTTGTAGCCTGAAAAACAAAACAATTGCTCGATTTTTCTCACCAAAATTCGCTTGTTACATTTTATACACATTTTTTACAGGACTTATGATTTTTATATCCCCAAGGATGAGTAGAAGCCTAATTGTTTTTTTTTTAATATTATATTCTCTCTTGTGAAAAGATATGACGAAACTGCAAGTGTCTTTGTTAAAAGTGAATTTGCAATCTCTAATTGAATTTGAATTACACACGAAAATTTGGGTGTTTGGTTTTCTTTTTTCTTTTTGAGATTTTTTTTATTTTAATTTGAATTGTTGAAAAAAAGACAGGCAAGTGTAAAAATTGCTAAATTTTTTTATTTTATTATGTCATTTAAAATTGATTAAAACATTCAAATCAATCAAACAATAAATGAACAATACCTATGCTGAAGTTGCTAAAATGACTTCTCATCAACAGTTGCCATCACCAATTATAGATGCGGAAGGGTCTGCAACTGCTCCATTTCAGTTATTGCCTCAAAACTTATCCTCCCCTCAACCACGTAATTCAATTATTCTGACAAAACAATCTCAAACCCATGTGGAACCTGAAACTCAATCACAACAGCTAATACCATCCCGTTCTTCGGCAGAGGATGATAATATAAATTTGTCACATTCATCCGGGATGGTAGTTCCTTCCCTTCCTTCTCAGAGAATGGAAGTTCATTCAAGTTACGGTTCGCTCTCACCAAATTCTGGGAATGCAAAAAATCTGACTGGACAAATATCAAGTGGTGGGCCACAACAGAACACAATGAAAACCTCTGGACCCAGCACAACAACAGAAGGTGGCCCTTTTAATGTTTCTGCTGATAGCTCATACATCACTACTGCAACAATTACAGGTGGATTTGATGATGAACATCAACTAAGTTCTCGTGCACCTGGACTGGCACCTCTGCCTCCATCATCTGCCGAACCTTCCAAAGAGAAATTATTTTCATTAGAACAGCGAATTAAGATTTTAGCTTCTTCCAATCCACTAAACGTCGATGAATATTCTTCTCATTTGAATAAGATTGCAAACATTTTATATGATGAATGTGAAATTTTATCTGGTGAACAATTTCCCATGTTACAGTCAAAATTTTTTCATTTGATGGATGAATTATACAAGTTCATCAATTATGAGGATCCAATTAACTCAAAATTGTATTTAATAATCGAGCGTAATTTTGATATCTTCATCCAAATTTCAACCAATTTTAAGATTGTCGAAGTCTCAACGAAAACCATTAGATTCTTAACTTCAGTTATAATGAATTTAAATTATTGGGAAGTTTATAATTTATTAAATTGGAAACCCATTATGTACCATTTTTTGAATTTAATACAGTTTGATTTACATGATTGCTATCTTAAATTCATAAACGACTATCATAAATTTACTTATAATAAGATACATCAACCCGAGCCACAACCTAGATCATCAGTAAAATTGAAATCAAAGCGTAAGAAATTATTAATGCAAATGAAAAAGAAAAAGCAAGATATGGAAGAACAAGACGAAAGCCATTCCGATCATGATAAGTTTGTAGCCGCCAGATTAGTGGGGTTGGGTCCAAAAGAAAGAAAGAGACTTAAATCGGAAAGTAAACCTACTGGACATAAAATAATTAAGAAAGGTGGTCAAGTAATCCCTAATGAATTTGCAGTTAATACTGCTCCATATGGTTCTGCAATTAAATCAATAAATTACGATCCTGATGTCATCCATGAATGTCAACTACCTTCACCTGAGGAACCTCATAAATTATGTTTAAGAAGATTTTCAAGAAAATATGAATTAATAAGACATCAAGAAACTGTTCATTCTAAGAAAAAGAAATTATTTAAATGCTACGTCTGTGTAAAACAAAATCCTTCAATAGGACCAAGAATCTTCACTCGTCATGATACTTTGGCCAAACATATTAGAGTAAATCATAAAATCTCAGGCAAAGAAGCAAAAGCCGAAGTTGCTTATTCTAAAAAGCATGCTGAAGTAGTTGAAGAAGGTGACATCACTGTTCACGTTGGAAGAAGAAAAACAAAAGTGGATTTTGAATTGCGAGCTCATATGGAAAAGAGACGAAGATCTAAAGGAGATAATGAAGATGATACAAATAGTGAATTGGACTCTGATATGGATATAGATGAGCAGGAGGACATGGTTGCTCCATAGCCATTTTTGATTTTGTAACTTTTTCTGTACATCCTCAAATGTTTAAACTGGGTTTGATCTCGAACTACATATTTAATAAATGAAATATCTTTTAAAAGAATGTAATAATTGATACACCCTTCATCTTTTTGATGAGTAATATACACATGTTAATACAAATTTAAAACCCCTTTTCATAATTCTGTTGAGAAAGAATTGCTTGAATCACTTCTTCATCCTCAATCTCAGCAAATATTTCTTTAGGAACATCTTTTAATCCAGTAACTGGTCGCCTTATATCTTTCATGTTCATATGAATGTCATAAACAAGGCTATTCCCTGAGTGATCTGCTTTGGAAACATTTAAGCCTTTTGGCTGCGTGGATTCCGGAAAGAAAGTTAAATTACTGTAAATATCCCTAATTCCTCTAACCGCAGACTGTGATCTAGACTCAAACAACTTCTTGTTATATTCTTGTGTTTGCTTTGCAATTTGATGCATCCAACTAACATCAGTCTGATAGTTAACTATTGGAGTTGCGGTCAAGGGACTAGCACCGCCACCACTTCCCATTCCTTCACCAAAAATACTACTTAACTTGCCTTGATTTGGGAAGGTTTCAACAGGATCGGCCAATTCACCTGGAATATCACCATTATCAATTGCTCTCTGTTCCCAGAAATCATCAGTAACCTTCTTACCACCCTTTATCATTCTAGAACCAAATTCTCTAAATATGGATCTGGCTGTGACCAAATTAACTGATCTACCTTTATATGAATTAGGAATGAGGCCACGTTGAATCAAATCCATCTTTTCATCTTGAGTGCAAACTTTCTTAAATAACGTCAAGTGAGTTTTAAATAATAAATACGAGTCACGGAAACCAACTAATCTTGCCGGTTCGGTAGAGATCATATACAATCTATCACCTTGTCCCAAAAGTTTAAAGGTTTTCATTCTAAATTCTCTTCCACCTTTCAAGTATCCCAATTCGTCTATTTTTTCCTTACTTTTGGGATCTTCATGGGGGATGACAACTTCATCATTAAGAATCTTTAATGGATTGCCATCTGAATCAAATACGCCTTCTTCCAATGTTAAGAATTTTGTCCTCTTGCGACCACGTTTCTTTGGTCCTTGCTTTTCTCCATCATTTGCTTCTTGTTCATCTACTTCACCGTCATCATCATCTTCTTCTTCTTCTTTAACACCTGGAGCCTCGTTGTCATCGTCATCTTCTTCTTCTCGTGTTTCATCCATTGCTTCCTCGTCGTTTTCACCTTCGACATCATCAACATCATCAACATCATCGTCTTCATCCTCATCGTCTTCAGGATCCCGCGAAGATGCTTTTCTTTTCCTTGTATTTCTAGGTACTATATCATCGTCTTCGTCTAGATCGATGTCTTCATGATCGTCGTCATCATCGTTTTCTTCTTCCACATATTCGTCATTATTTGCTTCATCATCGAAAACTTCCGGCTTTACTTCCAATTCTTCGTCTTCATTCTCTCCCACCGTAGCAGGTGCATGGTCTCTATTGCGGCTTCCTTTTCTTGGCATGATTGATTCTTTCTTTCAACAACAAAATTGTTTGTGTTAATAGTCAGTCTTTGTATAGATTTTGAATCTATTTTTTTTTTTCATCAACAAACAAAAACCAGAAACAATAATTTGTTCGTGAATGCAAGACAACACAAATTTCTTAAAGCTTCATCAAGGAAATCGTTAAATGCAGTTCGTACTATTTAAATATTTAAATTTCATTCTCTTCTATTTACAAGAATTACATAATATAAAAATTTTCATTTGCATTAATGAACAGCATCATCGTCTTTGTGTTCATAGTCAGGTTTTTCATCCTTAAAAGCTGGTTTATTGGCAAGGTATTTGTCAAAGGCATCATTGGTTTCAGGGAATGGTCTTTTTCCTAACAATCTTATCATGTCTTCTCTTGTAATGAATTCTTTCTTCAACAATTCCTTGGCTACTAGTTCAACATCTCTGGCATGCTGCCTCAACAAGACCTTACACTTAAGATAACATTCGTTAACAATTCTTTGAATCTCTTCGTCAATAAGTTTGCTAGTTCTTTCACTAAAAGGTTTTGTCAAATCATCTTGAGAACGAGTATCAGCATAGTTAACTAATCCAACCTTCTCTGACATACCAAACCTTAGCACCATAGATTGTGCAATTTGAGTGACCTTTTTAAAATCATCATGAGCCCCACTCGTAACAGAATTGAAATGTAATTCTTCAGAAACACGACCACCTAAAGTCATAATCATTCTATGATATAACTGGTCGACATTTAATAAATATTCGTCTGGTGGCAAATATTGGGCATATCCCAAGGCACCTTTACCTCTTGGGATAATAGAAACTTTTAATAATGGATGGGCAAATTTTAAATACCATCCACATACCGCATGTCCAGCTTCATGATAAGCAACCACGCGCTGTTCCTCAGGTTTCAAAAGCTTCGATTTCTTTTCAATACCACCAATGACTCTTTCGATGGCCAATTCAAAATGTCTCAAAGTCACAGCATCAGCATTAAATCTGGCCCCAATCAAGGCTGCTTCATTACAAACGTTGGCAATATCAGCACCAGAGAACCCGGGAGTTAAAGCAGCAAGTCTACCTGATAAATCGTGATCGATATTCTTTTCCAATTTAACCTTCTTCAAATGTACATCAAAAATTTCCTTCCTACCTTGCAATTCTGGGTTATCAATATGAATATGTCTGTCAAATCTGCCAGGTCTCATTAATGCTTTATCCAACATATCAGCTCTATTGGTACCAGCTAAGACAACAACGTGATCACTGGTGTCAAAACCATCCATCTCAACTAAAAGTTGATTCAAAGTGGTCTCACGTTCATCGTTTGCACCACTTGCATTGCCTTTGGCACGCAGCTTCCCAATTGCATCAATTTCATCAACAAAGACAATCGAAGGGGCATTTTCACGAGCAGTTTTGAACAAGTCACGTACACGAGATGCACCTACACCGACAAACATTTCGACGAATTCAGAACCAGAAACAGAATAGAAAGGTACCCCTGCTTCACCAGCAGTGGCTTTGGCAAGAAGAGTCTTACCAGTACCTGGAGGGCCAGAAAGAATTGCCCCTCTAGGGATTTTGGCACCTAACTTTTCATACTTTTCCGGATTTTGCAAAAATGTAACAAATTCAGTAACTTCTAGTTTTGCTTCTGCCATACCAGCTACATCTTTAAATTTGGTTTTAATATCTGTTTCTTCATTGAATTTCTTGGCAGTGGATTTACCAAATCCTAACGGACCACCCATACCTCCCATAGAAGAACTTGCCTTCTTGGTCATATAATAAATGGCACCCAAGAATAACAATGTTGGAATAAAATTGATAACCATCTTAGCCGTGCTACCCTCAGTAGTGTAGACCACAGGGACACGTAACTGAGGAGCAATTGCATACTTATCTTGAACCTCACGTAAATTACGTTCGAACGTTTCTACCGACCCGATACTAAAATAAAACTTACCATGGTGATTCGAGTATTGGGTCTGACCGTTGGCATTGAGTTCAACAAGTGCAGTTCTGTTGTTGATTACAACTATTTTGGATACCAAATTCTTTGATAAAAAATTTGAAGTGAACTCTTGGAAAGTGATTTCATTAGGATTATCTCCGTCGAATGAAGAAAAGAATATGTACATAGTAAGACCCACCAAAGCACCAATCTGGAATAATCTTTGAGGAGTAAGATCGACCCTAATCGTATCTTCATCTTTTGGCTCCCTGGGGGTTGATTTGTTGGACCTCATGGAAGACTTTTTCTGATCGGAAGACAGCTCTGGCTTCCCAAATTTTGCATTCAAGTCATGGACAATAGACTCACCAAGCTTTTCTATATTGTAGATATCTGGACAAAGCTTGTTGGTTTGTATACCTTCTGTTGCAAAAGGAATAGAAGATAAGCTATCAAATATGTTAAACCAATTTCTGACTGCTTCAATATCGATTTCTTCAATCTGCGCAAAATCTTCAATGGCTTCTTGTTTATCTGCAGTTGGGGATAAATTAGAGAAAATTTTTAACATCTTGTTCACTTTCACATTATCAAATTTCAATTCATCCAAAAACATGAAACTGTTTGCTAAAACGTAGTATATTTGGAAACATTTTAAAATTTCCTTCTCTGTCAATTCCAGTAAACTTGGATGTTCCCTCTCGAATTTTCTCTGAATCTCATCTATCAACATTTCAGTTGGAGTAGTTAAATATGGCTTTGATTTCTTCATTAGTGTGCATTGAAGTTGATATTCTTTCAAACAAAATGAATATACTGTGTCTAATCTATGAATGAACTTCGATTCAAAAGGATTTGACGGCAACTTAATTCCAGGTTCGGTATTCAAATCTTTGCACCAAGAATCACCTCTTCCGACCACATGCATTTGAGGATCTCTTTCCATGCGGTTGAAAATGTTTCTAAATTCATCGAAGAAATTCTTCGGATCTTCCTGTTTCTTGAGGACTTTCATGGAATGATGAAAGTTTCTAGCAAATGCAACATTTGCAATCCTTGGAAGAGCTTTCCTTAGTATTCTAGAGGTAACCAACCTATTTCTGGCTACTATAAGACTCATCCTTGGCTGCCAATACTCTGGTCTGGGAAATATATGCAAGAGTCAAGCAGTTTTTCAGTTCTTTTTTTGCCTTTGGAAGAAAATTATGAATTCTGAACCATTTCCACGACCTGCAATGGACTTTGAAAAATTCTACTATTGGAGGGATAAATCATCAACTCTCTGATAGAAATATAGACGGTTAGGAATTTGAATATGCGGTTCCTGTGTTCTTTTAGATGTGGTGATCACTATGTAGTCGAAATATGATGTTCAATCAAATGGTCACACATAAAGTGGAGCATAGATTAAAAGTATATTTTATAAATCAATTTTACCTAGTTGGATACAAGGTATAGAGTAATGCCTTCACGAAGTGAAATGTACCCAGCGGAGGCGGAAAATAAGGTTATATGTTTGATGGATTTATTTTCAGGTTGTTTCTTGTAGAGTGAGTTGAAGAGATGTTGGATTCGGTGCTCTCTATCGAAATGTAGTAGAGAGTATCGAACTTCCTTGGATTAAAGGTGGGATAGTTGGAAAGCATTGTACCTCTGTAATATCAAGTTAATGTATTGCATTGTATTGGGTAGTGTATCATTCTAATGGGGTTGACACGTGGGTATTTCTGAGGAATAATTAATCGGTACCAGGAGATTGATGTTAAGTGTAAACCGACATATGGAGTTGACAAGACGAGAATATAGAAATTATTTAGGATCAATCTTCAAGTATACTGACTTATAGTACTTGGAAAGATTCAAGGTTGGAGAAGGAAGAGATAATACAATACATATAACCAGATAAAACGATACATTCATATTATTATAGATATACACAGAAGTAAACACCGACGTAGACATGAGCATATAGCACAGGGAAACTGGACCATCAGTCACCTAACTCATTAACATAGACCTAACTATAAAAAAATCGATTGGATTTAAAGACACTTTATTTACTTCTTTGATCCACATTGACAGCCTGAAGCTGATGAGCAGTGGCAGTCAGCTCCACAATTACAACCTTTTGGTTCAGATGAGTTAACTAAATTGAAGTGCATTGTTTGAAGATTTAATTGATTGATTCTAAATTGTATAAATTATCGAGTATCAAATTGATGAAGAGAAAAGAAAGTAAAAGAACATCTGTCAAATCAAGGGATTCTAGTCATCTATTTATACACCCCACAAATTTTTTTTTTAAGGTTTGCGAGTTTTTCGCCCTAATTTAGTATTGCTGCAGGATTGGTTAGCCTTTCTTATCTGGGAGTGTAGTGGATTCAACAAGTCTGATCTTCAGTTCTTAAACAATAAAGTCATTGTTTGTCTTATTGTTAGGTTCTCAACTCTATTCTACTCTAGGCATACTAGATGTGTTAGCGGTCCAATGATAAGAGGATTTATAGGTTGGAATTTTGAACTATTATTACTTGGTTACCGGTTGTCTTTACAAAAATTTAAGCTTTTCCTATCTCTATTCAACAATTG
Organism: Hemisphaericaspora haegerdaliae; assembly: GCA_001655755.1. Classification (NCBI taxonomy): domain Eukaryota; kingdom Fungi; phylum Ascomycota; class Pichiomycetes; order Serinales; family Debaryomycetaceae; genus Hemisphaericaspora; species Hemisphaericaspora haegerdaliae. Next base: position 60,238 of record LQHL01001851.1, read on the forward strand.
AAATTCGATTATCATTTCATCGACTATTTGTGTAAATCAAGGCATCCCTTCCGTTAAAATTTCTCTAATTAGATTAACAGAAGTCCTTATCTTCGGGTAAAATGGTTTCAAAACGTTCAACCCAAAATATATCCCCCACAATACATTGTATCTCCCATTCAACGTGAAGGTTAGCAACGTGTTAGTTATCTAATAATATCTAAAACGTGTACTGGCAGCCTTTTAATAACTTAATGATAAATTCTCATCATTCAATTCTCTTATGGAAATTAACAGCGCGAGATTAAGTAGCGAAAAAGGCTCAAAAATATTTTACGATGGAATTCTAATAGGCTGACATGAATCATCTATTTAATTATTTGGATCAAAGGATAACAGCCAAGCAGATAAAGGTATTACCCGAATGGTTAACGTATGAATCTCAAGTTTCATTGGTAGCATATGTAAGAGACTCGCTTTTTACAAGAAATCCATATTATGCAAAGGCTGTATTACGAGAATATATCAATTATATTGAAACATCTGGTGAAGAGATATCAGATGAGTTATATGAATTGTTTTGTTCTTCCGAAATCTTGAATGCGGTCGAATTGCCACCAGATGCTACCGATGTCATAAAGTACTATGTACATGGATTGAATATCTCTGATAATACAAGACAAGACCATAAATTCATATTTATTAAGGAGACTCCCAAAATTATATCGAGCAAAAATACAACTGGATTGAGGACATGGGAGGCTGCTTTATATTTATCAAATTTCTTGAATGATAATTTTACACCGCCTTATGATTTCAAAGATAAGTCGGTTTTGGAATTGGGTAGCGGAACTGGATTAGTGAGTCTAGCACTTGCCAAGAATTATCAACATAAATATGGACATCTAAAAGAGATAATAATGACGGATGGTTCAACAAATGTGTTTGACAATATCGCAGATACTCTAAAGGATAATAAGCTTGAGAATCTATCAAACATAAAATGTCGACAATTGATATGGGGTGAAGAGATAAACTTTAATGGAAATATTGATTATATAATAGGAGCCGATATCACTTTCGATTCAAGTGTCTTGGAGGCATTATGCTTTACTATTGACAAATTCTTCAAGAACAGTAATACACGTTTAGCAATAATAGCTGCTACAGTACGAAATCCCGATACAATTCGTGCTTGGGAAAATCAGCTTGATCAATGGTTCCCTTATAATTGGATCATAAAAGCTAATGTTGAACGACCAGAATCCATAACTACCAATTGCTACTTCAGAACGGGTACTCCAGAAATACGTGTGTATGAAATTCGATCTTAGTATGTTGAACTCAATATATTTTCCTGTATATAAATTTTGTCCAATAAAACACCTCTATTCGCCAGAACCCGATCTTCAATAGAACGAGGAAAAAACTTACATAGAAAATTGAAAAAAAAATCCTTACAATTGAAATTTGGTCGAAGTATTAACACCATATAAGAAGAATATACAATGTTAGGTCATAAGAGATATCCATTCCCAGTTTTAAAGACCTATTGGCCATATGCTATTGGTGGTATGTTACATTTTTAACCAGGAGAGTGTATCAATTGAATGCCAGTTTTGTTTAAATTCATGAGCCCAAATATCACACCCTAGTGTTTACATACGGATTTGACAAATAGCGTATTGTGATGTTCCTGATCTTTGGATATGCTGATAGTTATGACCAGAAGACTAATTAGAAATACATTAATGTATCAGATATATAATAATTGGAAGTCTTCAGAACACTCGAATTTTTCTACATCTACGGTAGTGACCCCGATACTAACTAATCTTTGATTTAGCTGCTATCACTTACTTTTTGGTTTCCAAGGCTGCTAATGCCTCTATGAACTCAGCAGAATTCATTAACGATCCAAGACATCCAAGATTCAAAAACGGGGGTGCTCCAGAAACTCACTAAACATGATTGGATGATCTTTTCAAAGATAATGAAAGAATTTAGACAAATTATTTAAAAATAAGTGTTAGCTATGATAATAAGTTTATAGAATGTGTTGATCAAGATATAATTCATAGAAATACATATTCATAATATTATTTGAGAGTGAATCAAAAATTTTGACAAGAAATAGAGGATCTTTCCGAAACATTTTCGAACTTTTAATGAAAACTTCACAGAAAGACCGATGGTATTACATTAAAGATACCCCTTTTCTGCCTTTACCGAGTGAAAATTCCTCCCTTGCTATTTGCTTCTTTTTTGTTTTACTGGTTATATCTACTTATGGTCAGATTTTCATTAAACTTTTCAACAGCGCCGTGTCGATCTCTTAGGGGTACCCCATGTCTTCTCTTCATAGTTTCCAAATTAGAAGCTCTTTATAAATTGTATTATAAAGCAAAGCGAATGATAAGCCCTAGTGGTTCTAAGCAAATAGAACGTGAACTGAATTGATGTGAACCTTCTTGAAGAGCCATATTATCTTCAATTTGTATTTACTACTTCAATTCGTACATGAGAGCGTTGAGAAAATATTTATACATTGCTGTGAGAAATACTTACTCAAAATGACCTTTTTAGAGTTGCTCGATTTTGAACTATTGTCCGATTAGGACTTGCAAATGATCCATAGACAAAATATTGTATTCGAGAAATTTTGCAACTTGATTTTCATTCTCTTTGTTCTCTAACAAATTGATAAATTGATTACATCTTACTTGAAAAGTGAAGATTGACTAATTGTCTTCAATGCTTTGAGCATGTTTTCTTGTTCCAGGTCGACTTACCAACTAAGGCTGTAAAGCCATAGAGCATGGAGTGGGTGGTTACTCTTCGAATTATGGAGGCAGTTTTTCTTTGATTCATGTTATAAAATGACCTAACTTGAACTGATATATCTACAAATTAGCTTTTTGTTACGGTTCTTAGCTACCTGCTTGGGGTGTAAATCTTCCAAAGTGAATTACTGACCTAAATGTTCTACGTGGTACAAAGAGTTCCTCACAGTAAGTTTCTCTTTTCCATATTCAGAGTCGATGATCGTGTCTATTGCCTAACTAAGACGACCTTTCTCTAATTAAAACAAGTGATTTCAACCATCACTAACTAGAAGGATCGAAAGTAAAACCGTCCATCATTTGCGGAGAATACCCCTGGTCTAGTATCACTTTCAAGACTTCCGGTTAGAATGTTTCGCAAGACACTATTTATGTTACAAGATTGATGAAATTCTGGATGATGATTGGCATATGTCGATAAGCAGCATTGAAGATTTCGCGGAACAATTCTGGCAAGGAGCTTAATATCTCGATTATAGGACCAACACAGTAGTCTTACTCTTCTAACAAGAAAATTAAGACTATTGTAACTATTAATGACTGCCATTTTTCTAAGTTCAACTTCTCTTCTTTGCTTGTACTTCATATATCACCAAACTTCGTGATACTCACTGTAGTATAACTTCTGTGTATGCTTCTGACAAGTTGAGGCTTCCATTGTTTATTTTACACGTGACCCGTTAATAGACCAATTAAAATTTTGCTGAAATAAGCAATCCTTCCATCCCCAATTTTTTTTCTGACTCCAGATAAAAAAGCATTTGCATTTTTCGGATCCGAAGTCCGAATTACTAATCGTCCATAAAAACATATAAATATATTCAGGTATCCTTGGTAGAAAGTCAACTGGATAGACATTAGAGTAATCAGATATCATGCTTCCAATCAGAAATAATATTTTGCATCCTAGAATTACGACTAGATTCTTTTCATTCAAAACTTACCCTACACCTAATCCAAATGCCTTGAAATTTGTATCACCCGAATGTGATATTCTGCCAATCGAGGATAAGACGTTTGAATTCACCACTACCATGCAAGCAGTTCACTCTCCGTTGGCATTGCGTATATTTAAAATCCCAGGCGTTAAATCTGTCATGTTAGGTCATGATTTCCTTACTGTCAACAAACAAGATCATATAAATTGGGCTAACTTAAGACCAGAAGTGGTTGGATTGTTAGATTCATTCTTGACTAGTCATAAAGAGCCAGTTATAACCAAGGAGTTAATAGATCAAGTAAACGAAGAAGCGGCTACTGAAGATATTGAAATCGTTTCTATGATTAAGGAATTGATCGAAACCAGAATTAGACCGGCAATTCAAGATGATGGTGGAGATATTGAGTATAAGGCATTTGATGAAGAAACTGGTACTGTGTTCTTGAAATTGCAAGGGGCATGCAAATCATGTTCTTTGAGTGAAGATACCTTAAAGAATGGTATTGAATCCATGTTAAAGCACTACATCGAAGAAGTCAATGAGGTCGTACAGATACTTGATCCAGAAGAAGAAATTGCATTGAAAGAGTTTGAAAGGTTAGAACAACAGTTGAATAGTAGGAAAGCACAGCATGACCATAGTGGCGAAGAACCTGTTCCTGCCTTGTGAGAACACAATTAATACCTGGGGATCCATATTTTTTAGGAATGTAATAATGCATTAGTTTTGGTTAATTTATAAATAATAATACACATATCTATTTATTGAAGGGATTATCACTATCTTTTATCTTTTCAAGGATTTCATTACGTAAGGTCGACATTTTAACATCACGTTCAAATCGCTCATTAGATTGTTTTAATAATCCTCGGTCAATACACTCTTTTCCGAGACAAAGTCTGACTTCTTCGAATAAGTTATTTAACCAATCAATGGTGAATTTTGTCCAGACTTTAGATACATGATTAAAGCCTATAACCCACCCCAACCCAAAGAGTGCGATAGATGCGTTAGAAGTAAAGTCGAAATGTTGATATGCCACAAACGAGATTATTGAAATTGGCAATTGGTAATACATAAATGCCGTTCCGATTGCCTTGTAGACAACAGGCTGGATCTCTTTGGCAATTCTTTCATTTATAATTTCGGTTTTCAATCTTAATAATGGATTATTAATTTCTTCCTCGTTTGATGTAATTTTACCTCTTAAGAAATTGAACTTCTCGATGCTTTTGTTCATAAAGTTCACATTGAAAAAATCTTTGATATCATACTCAACATTATCATTCTTGTAGTATAGTTTCCAAAAACTGAGCTTTGAATGGAAGAATTTCTTTGTCTTTGGTTCAAACTCGTATTGTAGTTCACCATTGACGAAATCTATATATTTTGATATGTCTGTTGAAATAAGCTCATTTGTTTTCCTCGGAGCTACTGATGAATTGTTGATTTCGGTGATATGGCTTTTGACATTACTCAATAGCCATGTGCCTATTACCTCCGATCTCAGGAACCAATTAATCGCTTTAAGCAATTCATATAAGTTACTATTGCGTAAATTTGCAAAATATTCAGAAGATGCATCAATATCATGTTCCAAGAAATCTTGAATACCTTTGAAAGCTAGTTCGCTATCTATTTTAATTATATGACTGTGTGATTCATTTTTAAACGAGACAGGTGATTTTTCTGTACTAGTTGGGGTGTACTCTTTGTTGTCAATTACATTGAGAAGTATCTTGTTCTGGATTTCTGAGGGATAAGTATGGGAATCTATTTGATTCTTGACGTTTATGAAAAATGTATATTTTGAAATTGAAATTTCCAATGGATTTATGAGTTCATCGATTATTACGTCATTGGGAAATTCAGCTTCCTTTGGAGCAGATGAGTAGTTATCTCTGTAAAGTCCACTAAGAACTGGAGAGGGCACTTTAAATATATTTGAAGAATCATTTTGACCTATTCCATACATAAACAGTGATGAGGTATGCTTCTCTCTCGAAGCTATTTGCTTCAACCAATGGGAATTGTTTTCTGCGAGAGGATCAGCTAGTAAACATTCAATTATTTTGGAACGAGATCGGGTGTCTTCATTTTGGTATATTATTCCAATTCGTACAGTGGAACTTTCCAATCTATGACTAATTAGGTTGCACAATGGAACAATGTCGTTATTGACCAAACTATCTTCGGGAAAGGAGCTTTTGTAGTCTAAAAGATTGTATGTGAGTGAGTTTTGTTGAATATTGCACTTGATTGTGTTGCATGAAAATTTCCTTATTGACAAAGCCGCACAAGTGGTTGGTCCTATTTTGGAGAGAATGGGTCTCGATACTCTATATACAAGAATCATCTATGTTCTGGCTTTTTGGAATACAAATTTCGGTTGGGGATATACAAATAAGTTTAGTGTATTGTAATTTTTCATTGGCTGATCAACCCAGAAGTTTGATTAGCTGGAAAAGGAAACACCCAAACCGCAATACATTAGTCAAATATGCAACACCTCTTCGGTTGTATTTTCTACAGTATTTCTTCAACTGAGTTTTCTACAGTATCTCTTTAACGGATTGTTCTCCAACAAAGGGAAGAGAAAGTTTCAATTTTCTTCTGAGCTCATTTTCAATACCGATTTGAAAAATTTCCTGAAATATATTGAAGAGAATGAAACCATCCTAAACAAAAATACCGATTGCGAAAAACAAATAACAAGTTTAGATTGCAAACCGAACTAAATGTTCTATGCTGATCAGTTATAGTGGAACTAGTTGCATTTTCTAACTATTTAAATTCCATTCATTTTTGATAAAGCATTTGCATTAGCTAAATATTGAATATCAACAACTGATGCCTGTTAAAAGTATATTTTCTGGGCTGATTTCAGATTGTTTTGAGGGTCTTTGTGTAATTACCAAAGTTATGTTTGAGTAGTTTTTTTCTTGATTTGTATATACTAAAGAATATAGAAACATACATTTTTATATAATAGCATATTGCCCCGTCATAGATACGTCCCCCTTGTGATTAAATTACATATAAATCGCTTAAACTCAACTGGATCTTTTTAATAAGTGTCGAATATGCATTTATTCACTAAAGCGGGTGTCTTTCAAGTGTTTTTTTAGGCTTATGGGTCTAATTATAGATCCTGCTGAAATTTTCTTTTGATTTCTATATTAAGTTCACATCCATCTTACCAACGGTTGACCTCATTGAATTTGGAGACAAAAGGGCCGGGCTGGAATTTGTAAGGAACGCGGAATTATCCGGTTAGGAAAAATATTCAAAAGAAAAAAGGAAAAATACCGATTCATGCATTGCTATTTTCAAACTTTATATTTTATACTTTAATATTGTTGGTTTGTAATCATAGAAAGATCAACGCATCTTGTAAAATCAACTCCAATCAAAGTTTTTTAATATCAACTCAACTCAACTCAACTCAAAGGTCTCTAATCATAGAAAAATCAACTCAACCCAAAAGAATAGGAATATTTTTCGAAGATAGACATACTAGCAGATGGCACAAATATCAACCAAAGAACGGCTTGGCCAAGTGGCTGGCATCCTTAGAAAGTACTATTCCTTCATTGGTCCTGGTTTAGTGGTAAGTGTTAGCTATATGGATCCAGGAAATTATCAAACATCAGTTTCTTCAGGTTCCATGTATCAATATAAATTATGCTTTATTATATTTATGGCAAACGTGTCTGCTATCGTTTTGCAATCTTTATGTGTCAAATTAGGTACGGTTACTGGATTGGATTTGGCCGAAATGTGTCGATTACATTTGGATCCAAAATTGAATTTATTTATATATATATGTGCCGAAATAGCGATTATTGCTACTGATTTGGCAGAAGTTGTTGGAACAGCAATTGCATTAGAAATTATATTTGGGATTCCTTTATTATTAGGGGTTCTAATAACTGTCATGGATGTATTGATTATCCTTATGGCTTACAGGAAAGATGGAAGTATGAAGCAGACAAGATTTTTTGAAACATTTGTATCAATATTAGTTTTGGGAACTTGTGTATGCTTTGTTTTGGAATTATTCAAGTGTAATTTTGAACCTGGAGCTAGTTGGGAAATATTCAAAGGATTTTTACCTATTCATAAAGAAATATTCACAGAATCCAAAGCTTTATTCTTAAGTTGTGGTATTGTGGGTAGTACTGTCATGCCCCACTCGTTGTATTTGGGCTCTGCTTTAGTTCAACCAAGGTTAAAGGAATATGATGAAAATCACGATAAAGAAGTAATACCTGAGGAAGAGGACAGTGATCTGGATGCAATCATTGAATATTTGCCAAATACTTCGCGACTCAGAAGAATTTCAGATGGATCTCTTCTTACTAGGAGGTACAAACCTTCATATTCTGCCATTAAGTATTGTTTGACATTTTCATATACAGAATTAGTCATTTCCTTATTTACAGTAGCAGTGTTTGTTAACTCGGCTATTTTAATCGTGGCAGGATCTTCCCTATATGGTAAACCAGACGCAGAAGATGCCGATTTATTATCAATTTACAACATGTTGTCTTATTATATTTCGCCTGCGGCTGGGTTTATATTCGCCCTTTCAATGTTGTTCGCAGGACAAAGTGCAGGTATTGTATGTACAATGTCTGGTCAAATTGTAAGTGAGGGGTTTATTAATTGGAACATGAAACCATGGAAAAGAAGAATAATTACACGAGTCTTGGCTATCATACCTGTTGTGATCGTCATTGGAATATTAGGAAGAGAAGGTGTGTCAAAAGTCATGAATTCATCACAAGTGGTTTTAAGTTTCATATTGCCTATCGTAAGTGCTCCTTTGATTTATTTTACTTGCAAAAAGGAGTACATGACGGTTTATGACTCATGCTCAACAAATCCTTGTGAAACTAGTTCCCTTTTAGATAATGATAACCATGTTGCTAGTAATGTTCAATTTACAACAAAGCTGTTTACCTTCGAGAACGGAGCATTCCTTCGAACAGTTAGTATCATGACTTGGTCTCTCATTACCTTTTTAAACATTTACTTGGTTATTGCATTTGCTAATGGTGCAAAAATTTAGTTATTAATAGGATTACATAATTAAATTAAAAAAATACATAAATTGGGAAGAAATAATTGATAGTTTGATTTTTCTAATACCTCTTTTTCTTTGAGAACTTTATACTTGGTAATCTAGCAGACTTGGGCAAAGAAGTGCCACTAGCCAATCTTGTTGGAGCAATACCTGGTAAAGTACCATTAAATTCTGACACCAAAACAGGAATCCTCTGACTGAACTCATATGAAAATTTATGAGGAGATATTTTATACAATTGGATAGCAACACTAATAAATTTCTGTATTCTTTGATACAATTTAATTTCATCTTGCTCTGGTGCTAAAGGATTTCGAACATCACTTCTAAGATATCTCTCTTGACGAAACTTATTTAACTTTAATATCGAAGTGGAAATCAATTTTTGTAATTTAATTGGACTGATCATGTCTTGCTTTAATCCCTTCAAATATTTCAATTCTTCGGCCTTAGCAGGATCCCAGTGAACTAAATTTGCCAAGTTGATCTCAATGTTAGATGAATCAAGTTCTTCGGGGACTATAATTGGTTTGTTTCCGTTCACTTCTTTCTTCTCAGCTTCATCTTCACTTACTTCTTGTCCTATCTTCTTATCCTCGCCATTCTGCTTAATCTCTTCTTCAAGCTTTTCCCCTTCTTCTACTTCTTCTTCTTCGTCTTCCTCTCCCTTCATTTCGATATCATCCAATTTTTCTGATTCGTCAAAGTATTTTTGCTTAATTTTCTCGATTTCCGTTATTCCTATATGGTTAAGCCAAATGCGGCCCTTTAATTCCGAGCTCACGACTGATTCTTTTGAATCTCTATTTGGAGCAAACGACCTGTAATTATTGCCAGGACCCCAAACTAGTGAAGGTTCAGTCGACAAAATAGATGAGTCGTCTGCTCTTTGTTGTAAGAGCGTCAACTTTGGTTTTTGTCCTTGAGAATGATTATTTGAAAATGTTGGAGCCTGTTGAGGGAGGATATTTGGTGGCTTTACTGATGGGGCTCTATATGTCAACCAAGTGGGAACATTGATGGTGTACCAGGTTGGATGGAAGAAATCATGTAAGATTTGCGAACTTGGAGCTTCCAAAGGAGAAGGAATTTTAGTACTTATTGGAGATAATTGATCCAATGTACCTTCAGACTTGGCGGTATCTTTGGCAATTGGTATGACTTTGGTAATCGAAAAAGGATCAGGTACAATTGTTCTGTTGCTATCCAATTCTGACTTGTTTATAATTGATGAGAACAAAGGTTGGATTCTTTGTTTTGTCACAGGTGTGTGATTTGAATACAAATTGGAATAAGCAGTTTGTGGTTCTGGTTCTTCGGTCTTGGAAATATATGTTATCACTTCCCCATTTGTGAGATTATACGAAGTAATAATTTTATCGAAATCGTCTTCTAATTGATTCTCTAATTCCGTCTTAATGTCTGATACACTAGATTTGAACACGATTAAGTTTCCAACCTCACGTAATAATATTTCAGTAGTAAATTTATAAAAGAAATCCAATTCTTTATATTCTTTTGATCCAAATTCTGTCTTGAATAACAATGACGAAGCAGCCACTTTGATATCATGATAGAGTTGAAATGGTGTGGCATACTCCTTTCCATTAAATTTCTGCTTGATGGAAGTATATTTTGCATCTAAACCTATAGAATCGGTAAATTTTTTAACCGATTGAACAATTTCCATAGAATTATCTTCATGGAAGTCAACTGGTAAGACATCAGACGTTAAAACATTCAATTCTCTGTCAGCATTTTCATAAACAACAAACAAATCTGATAAAATCCTATCAAATTCAGCGACTTTCTCAAAGTTAGTATTTTTATGATAATCGTAGATGCTAATGTCACTTCCTCTAGGTATACACATACGTGAAGTAGTTTTTTTCTTGCTATCCTTCGACATGATTTATTGATTACCGATTTTTTCCTGTAATCTTTTCAAATATTATGAAAACTGAATTTCAAATTTGTTTTCAAATAGAGAGATTATTCATTGTGAAATAAACAGACATTTTCTTTTTCAACAAAATTTTTTCTTCTGGTTCACACACGAAACTAATTGACCCCCATTTCCATTCACTTCCCCCACTTGACTATGCAGTTTATGGTTTAAAATAAACCAACCGGAGGTAGACTTAGTAACTACTAAATCAACTTTACTGATACACAATGTTTCTGCCACACTATCGATGATAATGTCCGTGGGAAATCCTTTTCGTTTAAACCACTTTTCATTGTTGCTCCAAAAAAGTTGATTTCTTGTTCTCTGGAAACATGATAATACCTCACTTTTAGATACTCTCTTTACTTTGTTACAAATGCCAGATGTCTTTGTAGTATTTTTCTTTTTGAAATAGTTCATTTTTGTTAGAATGAAAGGGTTGTATTGATTTACCCTTGAGGTTGACATTGGGTGTTCAGAACTACAATCATTGCCAATAGATGATTTGCTTGACGGTGGTGGCTGATGTGATATTGATGTTTCCAAACCATCAAAAGATTGGTCATATAGTGTAAAACTCCAATCGTCGTTTTCGTTCATTAGTTGGTTAGTTGACATTAGTATTCTTGATAAGAGAAGAAAGAGTGTCACTTTTTTTTGCAACAACTTTAGTAAGTCAATGAAGATTTCGCAGACAAATCTTCTAATTCTCACAAAAAACAATAAGGTATTCCAAAGAGTAAACTACACACCCCATAAAAGATTTTTGAATTGCTTAAATTCAACTGGTCTGCCCGTAAAGGTAAAGTAGTCGTAACTACTCGGAAAGAAGAATCTAGTCTAAATGTTACTATTATACACTTACTACACAGAGGTCCAAAGAACGAAATTCTTGATTTGAAGATGTGACCGACTAGATCTCTAAACAAAATCTTTCTCTAAAAGAAACCGCCAATATCATTCTCAAATTCGTCATCATCATCCTCTTCAAACTCAACTAATAACCCTGCCTTAAGAAGAATATCATCCCAATTACTCCACATAATAATACCCGTTTCAACTGATCCAATAACAAACATTCCGCAACCAATTCCAATCCATAATCCAAATAACTCTAAACCAACAATCTTACTTAACACCAAAGCCACTGGCAATCCCAATCCGTAATATGCAACAAAATTAAGTAAGCCACCAATTTTTTGTCTTCCTTGAGCTCTAAGGATACCACTATTTATACATGCAACACCATCCAATAGTTGAATTAATGAAACCAAGGGATTGAATAAATCGTCTATTAAATTAATCACTTTTGGATCTTTGGTGAAAATTTTTGCGATTTCTTTTCTAAATGTGAACAAACAGATACAATTAAATGAAGCTACAACCAATGAGGAAAACATTGCAACCTTTGTAGCTAAAATTGCACCTGTTTTATTTTGTCCACCAATGAAGTTGGCAATTCTTGTCAGAGCTGCAATACTCACAGCAAAGGGTATCATATATGCCAATGAAGCTATGCTTGACACTGCACTTTGGGCAGCAAGTTGTACAGTTCCAAAGTATGATGCAAACAAAGTCATAATTTCATAAGCCAAGTATTCAGATTCTATCATAATAATACCTGGAATGGCAAGTCGATATATTTGCCCCCAGTTAGAAATGAGTTCTTTGAACGATGCAATTCCAAACCAACATTTAATTCCATCAACGAATCGAACATATCCAATCATCAAAAACGTCATTAACCAGAAATTAACCACAGTTGAAATGGGTGCACCAATGAAGCCAAGTCCATACGTACGGTTCCAAACAAGGAACCAAGAGAGGGCAATATTAATCGGTGCCGCAATAAACAATACACCTGTTCCCGCTTCAAATATACCTTGTGCCTGTAAGAATCGTTTTGAATTTTCAAAAAATATATATCCTGGAGCTCCCAATATCAAGATTCGCAAATATTTATTAGTCAATTCAACTACAACTGGATTATCAATAATATAAGCAAATGCTTTATCAGAATACCACCAACATACTCCCAAGGGAATATATAAAGTCCACGAGAACAAAACACATCTTTGTATGAAAATACTCATCAATTCATAATTCCCAGCGCCATATGCTTGTGGGCATAGAGTATCCAACGCTGTCGCTGTTCCTTCAAATATTGCAAATGTGATAATTGATGTCATAGTACCCAATGAAACTGCAGCAAGTTCATTGGTACCTAATTTACCAACCACAATTAAAGTGACAATGGAAAAGAAATGCTCAAGAATAAATGTTATAATTAATGGAAATGAATTACGGAATAGCATGCGAAATTCCCTTTTATAAGTAGTTCTTAAATGAATGAAATCTTTGTCAACAGAGCTTACGCTTGATCGCCTCCTTCGTCTCCCTCCATGTTCCCATTCTACACTTCTTTCTTCGTCTTCATGTTCTTCCTCAGAATACAATGATCGTCGTTGATGCTCTTCAATAAGCCAACTGTGGAAACTTTCTTGATCTTCTACCGAGCTCAAACTAGACGGTAGGGAACGGGACGATGCTATACTCACAACATCACTATCATCAGACAAGTATGATTCTGAACCTGTTTCAATCAAGGATAAAAATGAACGTTGATCTTCTCCTTCACCATAAAGAAAAAGTGGGTACTGAGTAGATGGAGGAATAAATAGTCTTCTTCTACGACTTCCTGTTAAGTTAGCCCCTGATTGGGGGTTTGCTATTCTATTTATGGAAGGAAATAAAACCATCCTTAAGAATGAGTGTATTCTATATTTTGATCCTAGCAAGTAGGTAGTGCTGGTATAGTAGTTGAAAATGAAAAAAGTTACATAGAATCTTTTTCTTTTTCTTGTCTATGGCAAATTTCTTCAAATGCGCATTTTGATACAAAAAGAATCTTCTTCGGATTAATTATGACAGATTGATTTCTAAGACTGCTGATTGACAAGAAAAGTATACAAAGGGAAGTATTGTTATTCGTTGAACTATATACTATTGGCGGTCGACTTGAAAAATCTAAAAAAAAGGGTTAAGAATTAAAGAGAATTGGGAAAATAAAAGTCAAATTGCTCTAGTAAATGATCTTTGAAGCAGACAATCTAGTAACAACAGAATATAAAACACCAACGGACATAACTTTTGTTTCCATTGATCGTTGATTGTGGTTAATATACCTAGGTAAAACAATGGTTGCAGCCAAACGGTCGTATTTTTTAGCTTCCTTCCGAGAAAAATCAGATGGGGAAAAAAAAAGTTGACAGATTTATTCAATCTATGGGGATTTGCTCAGTGATGAAGAAGAACATACTCATCTTACTAGATGTCATAGTTTGGAGAAAATCTTTTTAATTTGGACCAGAAAATGTTTCTACTATCTGAGCTAGCTGCTCCAGATGCCATTTACGGTTCATTGCTATTGAACCATTCGAAAGGTCCGTGTTTGATGCTCTCGTCAACAAATGGAATCAAAATTCTTCATGTGAGGGGCAATCAAATGGAATCAAAAGTACATATAAAGCTTCCTATAAAAACCATTGCAATGACTAAATTTAAATTGAAAGGGTTTTGTAATGACATTGTGACGATTTTAGATGCAGAATTTAACATAAGAGCAATTTATGTCGATGATGATTTTCTGATTGTGACCAAGACATTATCAACACTTTCTAGTGAAGGACATCTGCAAGCATTGGAATGCACTCCAGTTTTGACAGTTCATAGATATGAAGACCCCAAATTCCTAGTTTTGCATGTATTCAATGATTCCATCCAAGTATGCTTTTTCAAAGAAGATTGTAACTGGTTACAACTATTGGAAAAAGATCAAAGTACAAGTAAAAAACGTGAGAGGTTTACACATCCCTGGGATCTTGTTGCTTATCCATTAGGTTCTATCAAAGTTATAGCCTTAACGGTTCTATATAAACCGGAAAATACAATTGCAGTTTTATATCGCCAGTATGATTCGACTGTTTCGATGAGATACCTCAACATAGAGACTAAACAACGAACACCTGAAATAGTAAAACAATTTGCAGAGTTCAAAGAAATGCCGTCACTTACTATACCTATGATCCAAGGTGGCAACATATCTATTTCTCGAGGGAGTATATTTTATTTTCCATCCGATGTGGTACGAACAATCACATTGTCAACTGCAATCAAGGACAAAGATGTATCAGTTAGTCAATCAGAGATGTACTTTGTCAAGTCAATAACAGAAGTAACGTTGGACTCGTTTGTTTCTTATACAGCTATTGATGATTCAAGGATTCTTTTGATTTCGGAATCTGGGGTTGCATACATGTTTTATCTCCTGTTGGAATTTTCTTCAAAACAAGTAATAATAATCAACCAAGTAAATTTAATAGAACTAGGTCCAACAACGATACCAAATCAATTTGGATTACATCATATTTCCGACGATTTATTTTTCCAATCTTCCCGTTTGTCCCGATCAACTTTATTCCAAGTAATACCTACGAAGCCCCACATCAATATTGTTTCATACATTGAATCAAATCCTCCCATATTAGACATACTCACTACATCGACCAATGGACATTTGGAGATATATACATGCCAAGGTGGATACTATGGCAGTGAGTTGAGGAAGTATGCATCTGGCCCGTATTCTTTAGTACAGAGAAAACAAGCAACGTTTGAAAAGGTCAACTTTTCAAGTATAAACATCATAAACGGGAAAGTCCATGCTTTGATGCCTGGTAACTCAGGAATGATTCTCCAATTAAAAACCTTTCTAAAATACGTGATATAATTCCCAAAGCAATTGGGAATACGTTGAATGTACACAGACAGGACGAAAATCACTACGACCTTACAGATCAAGGATATTTTGTTAACGATAAAGAGTTGTTCAAGGGTCCATTCGATTTAAGCACGAAATTGTCCGGAACGGGTGTCATTCTTGGAGTTCATCAGAAGACTAATGTGGTTATATTCAATGAATCACGGGAACCATCATATATCTCAAATATAATTTCTGACGAGATTACAAGCATTGACAGTGTAAGGGATTCTAGCGGGTGTCATTTTATCTTGTTAACAGGCTTCAATGGTTCATTTGCCATATGTAGTTATCGTGATAATAATATAAAAGAGTTATATCACGGAATTTTAGATGACAAACCATGCATTATAAGTTCAGTGTTAGTTCAAAATAGATCAAATCTATTTATTGTTCTTCTGTTAGATAACAGAGAAGTTCATCAAATTCGGTTTTCTATCGTTGATCGTGGTTTAGAAAAAGATAATGCCATACTGCACAGATCAGGAATAGTACCATACAAAGTAAGGAAGTTCAAAGAAAGTATTTTGTTATTTAATAGAAATGAAATATTGCTATTAGCTTATCATAAATTGCTGGGATTCTATTGTTTTCTGGTATTTCCGAGTTGCAATGTCATTTTTGATGTTGTTTTCAGTCTGGTTAACCAAATTTTGGTTGGATTTGAGAGCGGGAAACTAGTTAGCTTTTATATTAATAAAGCTGAAACGCAAGGAATGCTCAAACAGAAATCGATTTATTCCCAGAGTTTATTTAGAAAATGTATTGATATACCTAATACTAAGTATTTAGTTGCTATTTCATCATCTAGAAATAAGTCATCAAGTTTGGTTCTAGTTGATAAGATAAACTTCGAAAATCTAACAGAGTTTCGCCTCACTCGGGAGTTTGAAGACCAATTGGTCGATTTATGTTACTTACCATCAGAGGAAATTTCAACACAGGAAGAGTCAGAACATTTCATTTTATGTTTATCTTCTTCCAAATCATATCCACTTTATTTATTCAAGATATCGGAAAACAAAATCACTTTACACCAACGGTCAGAAATCGAGGGATTTAGATCCTTTGATGAAGTTAGCTTACAATCCATGAGTATGTTAGATAATTACAAATGTACAATATTGGTTTCTGGAAATATTTATTTTACTATTCAATTTAGAATGGATATGGATAGTAAATTTCATTGGAATCTTCTTCATGAAAGTATTGGGACTACACCGACATTCATAACATCACAAGCTGTTGAAAGAAATGACATTATACTAGGAGATGCGATTGAAGGAGCTTATCGGGCTCGGTTATTTGATACAAACAAGATCTCATTAAATCGTATAGATTTAGACTTTCCGCACCTGTACTTGACATCATCTGCTTTAGTAGATGCAGATGGAGTGACGTTTGCTTTAATAGGAGATGCATTAGGAAATATTACAATTTCATCATTGGATTCTCTGGATTCTCAGGTTAATTTTAGTATAGGAGATCAAATAAACGCCATTGCAGCGATCGGCGGAGACTTGCAATATCCTGATTCAACAAGAATGGCTTTGGTTGGTACGGTTCTGGGTGGTCTATATCTTGTAAGCATGCGAACAGAAGACAAGTCTATTTCGGAGATTGTAACCACAACCCAACAACCATCGCTACATCAATGGAGAATATTGTCCAATTTCCCAAACAACGAGTTCAAGGAAGTCGAGAATATGATTATTGATGAAAGAGAGATATCCAAAGCATTACTTGACATCAACAATGATGAACAAAACTTTAGTGATCCGACCGCTAAGGCGAGATATTTGAAGAAATCACAAGAAGAAATCGATGAATACCGAAGAATTCATTTTGAAACCCATAACCTCTAGCTAATCGTTGACGTGGTTTAAACGTTCTTTGTTTAGAGCAAGATTTATTGTGTCTTCATAATCCAAGAAAGAATCGCTTTCTTTACTCTGGCAAGATCTATTGAAGCATTTAATGGGATATTAAACAAACTGCCAAAACACCTGGTCAGTGATTATTGTTCAAGTATAAAAATGCTCACGCTTTGTGGAAGATAATAATTTTTTAGGTGCTCTCATTGTCTTTCTATAAAACAATACTCAACACGTTTTCTAAAATTTCAAAAAATGGTTTTTTTTGGATTTTTTGTCAAACTTTAATTCCCAAAAAACATGTCACAGGTTCAAAAGATTACCACATCTGCCTTACTAGCTCTTATAAAAACTGAACAATATAATAGCCAACTTCGTTCCAACCTCCTGAAGTCACTACATATCCTACTTCCCTCCATCGTCTTCAAACATCACAAAAGAAGAGTTCTATTTTCGCATTCAGAATAGAGTTAACATTTGCATCCATTTCCAAGCCCTTGTTGTTTGTCTGTTTTTTATATCTAGATACTAGAATAATGTTTTGTATAGTAGTGGGCTCTTTCGATGTCTTTAGTTATACTATTAGTTGAAGTCTGAGAGATTGGTCCGTTAATATTTTCCAATATTTCTAGTCTACCAATAAAAATAAAAATCTTTAGAAATTATAACAAAATAGCAACTCTCTCGAGATAAGGAGGTTTCTCAACAAATATTCTATTTTTTCTTGATAAACGATTTGAAACGTTCTTCTGTATGGCTTAGAGTGAAGTTGATGGTTTTCATTAATGTGCACACCCACCTGGTTAGCATAGCCACATTGAGTTATGTTTTATATTCAGGTATCATGGCGAATTATAATATCCATTATAATGGCACCTGCATAACTTTACGCAATCAGGCATATACTAGTGGTCAATTTATTTTCTATTTATAGTTTTTGTTCTTTCAATATTTACAAAAGATCACAATACAAAAGTTTTAGAAGGAAATGAAAAATAAAATATCATTTATGAGACTTACTTACTACAATTACACAGCCGGTTAAGACTTCTTCTATTAATGTTAACCCCAATGTATTTATGTAATTTAATGGCCCTCCAATAAATTCCCAGATGCTTTCTTCTGTAAGTGAAACTCCTACTTGACACTGGTTATGTTTCCTCTTTGGACTTCTCTACTTTATCGCTTTAAAAAGTAGTAGGCTTTGTGTTTGTTATTCTTATTTTAGATTTCTTTTTTATTTTTTTTTATTTTTCTATCGTTTATAGTTTATTTTTTGATTGATTATTTTTTACGGTTTATATTGATATTTTTTTTAAGTTCCACTCGTGGCATATAAACTGAATTTTAAATAGATCTGTGGTTTCTATATGTCAATTTACGCGTGGTGATAATTTTAACAACAACTTTCTATGTGGGCAAATGGAATTATCCGTTAGTTCATTATTTAGAAAACTTTTCTTTTTAGTAAGGATTGTGAACTTCAAGTCAACGTAAGAATAAAAGAATATGCAATCATATGGTATCCTATCTAAGAGAATTACTCGATTAAATCTATGTTTAGCATTCCTAATTATACTGTTTATTGTATATTTCCTGTTAAAAAAATACCATGTTAAGAATTTCAATTCCCTGGTAGTTAAAGTCACAAATATCCAAGATTTCAAGAATGCTACAAGTGTACTCCCAAGTGAATATAATATAGACTCAGCAAGTTTGGAAACTTTTGGAATAGAAAATGAGGTATTAGTTCAGTTTGATCAACATTTCTCAAATCCTTTAACCCAAGAAATCATCAACCAAAAGTATTCAAAACATGATATCCTGTTGTATAATTCCATGACAATTGGTAAAACATGTGAGGACATTCTCAATCAAGAACCAATAGAAATAACCCAACACCAACCTTTGAACGATGATTTCACCGAAATGGTGCTGATATTAATTAACCAGTTGGAAAATGATGATACATTTAAAGACCTACAAGGTTTCTTTCATGGTAAACTATCCCAATATATCGAGAATGATTTGTTACATAAACATTTCTTCAAATTTGCAGGTACTTCTGTTTGGTTAGAAAAACATGGAGTCCACTTGATGGTTAGTCGTGTATTATTCAGTTCCAAGGGAATTAAATGGGACCCTCAAATCTCCTTATTGTATGCCCAAATTTATGACAAAAACTGGAATGAATTGCATAATGTTAATTTAATTATTCCAGTTAAAGTACCGTCCAAGAATCAAAGAGAATTGAAACAAATTAGCTTCCCAAGATTCATGTCAATTCCTTTTTTTCACAACAGTGATAATACAGAGGGAAGATGGTATGGTCCAGAGGATACAAGAATACTTTTGATAAATAATGAATTCAATGAAACTGAACCGGCCATAATCTTCAACTCATACCATAGGAAACCTATCAGTCATAATGTTTCAAAAGATGATACAGTTACAACAACGAACTATGAAATGTATAGATCGATGTTTATGGGTTGGTTATTTCAATTCCAATTGGGGAAAGCAAATACTGATGGAGGCACAGATCCTAGATTTGATAATTTATTGTTTAACAAAGTAGCTGAATTAAGAATCGAGCACACCAAACGGAAACCAGTTGAAAAGAATTGGACACCATTTATTGATCCAAGGGATCCAACGAGTGTTTATTTGATATATCAATGGGAACGTTTAACTATTCTTAAATGTACGCCTAATAGCATCAAAGAAGGCGAAATACCTTGTAGTACTGTCTTTAAGCAAGTAGATAGCTTGAATGAAAAAATTGGCAGTATTAGAGGTGGAACTGAATTACTCCCAGTCACGAGTCACAATGACCCAAACAAACAAACATGGATCGGATTCTTAAGAGCACATATATTTGATTGCGGATGTGGCCAAGAAATGTATAGACCTAATTTCTTGGTTCTAACAAAAACCCGTGGTTCATTTAAACTTAACTATTTATCCAGTTCAATTTCATTCAACACACCTATTACCGGGACAAAAAATTCAACTATTATATGTGACGTCGGTGCACCTAATGTCCTAATCCCAAATGGTATTTCAATGTGGGAAATTGACGAGAGAACGGGGATGGATTATTTAACATTAACCGTTTCAATCGCTGATGAAAACAATAATTTTCTTCATATTTCAGGAATCAACCTGTTATTGAGTCGTTTGGAAGAAAATTCCGTCATAAATGATGATTATGATGCATCCACCCATGATAACATGATGCAGTGTGTTACAGAAGGTTGTAATAAATTCTGTAAGGCTTATGGTGATGAAATGTTTAGACTAGGGTTTACAAACATGAAAACAATTAAGTCAATTCTGTAGTTCTATAAATTTGATAGCATAGTTTGTATTGCTTACTTATTTTTTTTGGGAAATTCAAGCATTTATCAAGCACCAAACTTTTTCGATGGAGTAGAGAATTTCTTGACATGGAGACCCCGTTCCACTTACATAACGGCCCTGATCAGTATCGTTAAGTAAATTCACAGAGTATGTGACCTATTTGTTTAAGTAATTGACAAACAAAAACGAATAATACATCTATATAAAAAGTAGTATTATGAAACTATATAAAAACACGCAGAAAATTCATTAGAAAACCATCCAAACGGCACCTCCAAGTAGAATAAGCAATACAATCGCAGTTAAGATACCTGCTCCTGCCTTATCCTTACCTTGCACTTTAATCACATTACTATTAATTCTATCTTCTGAATCTGTACCGGCTTCAAAATTAGTACGATTAGTTCCACCCGTTTTCATACTAATTGGAACGTTCTTGACAAGTAATGCATTAATAACTTCCAATGCAGAAATCTGTTGACCTAAACCCCATGTATTGTCCCATGTACCACTTGACCAATCTATACCACATGTAACCCCATCAGTACCACCAGAACATGATGCAGCTGCACCTTGTGCTGATGCTTCCAAAAGTGGTCTAATCTTTTCAGCTGATCCTGGAATCAATACCAGAGTAAGTCCCAAACAACGAGAAAACAATGATCTAAACGATCTTTGATCGTTATTACATTGACCACTGGGTTGACATGTTGTCTCTTGCATAATCAGATTATTAAAGAAATAACTCGATGCATCTAAGAGTTCGTTTGCTCTAGTTTCCCATTTTGCATCCTTTGTAAAATCATACAAGTATGCACACCCGCTAAGAAAAATACCATATGTATACGACCATTTTAATGTGGTCACATCCTTACAATCTTGTTCGATATTGGCACCATCATAAATTCTAAGAGAACCATCTTTATCTATAATTAAAAAGCCAACTTCTTCCATCCAATCCCACACTTTATCGGCAACGTCGGTATAATTGGTTTCATTCCCCCCGATATATCTCGCCAATCTGGCAGCTAAATGGAAGAGACAACCGTTCGAGATAGCATTCTTGTAATTGTAACCCGAATTCCAAGTAAAGATTTGCCATCTTAAGCCACCACCACAATGATCGGTATCCCATCTAGCATTCATAGTATTGAAGACTGCTTGGGTTAATTCCAACCAACTATGTGCTGTAGGTTCAGTAAAGTTACGTTCAACTGCCTGGATAAGTGCCATTCCCCAAACACCTTGATCATCATTTCCTTCAGTCATAGATTGATTCGAAGGAATATAATTAAATTGGTCCCCAGCTTGATGGTACATACCATCAAAAATCCATTTTTCCAATGTTTTGTTCTGATTGTCACAAAAGGTAAAATAATCTATCAAACCACCAAATGCCTCTCCAGCATTCCACCAATAATTAGGCGCAGCAAACATACCTATGACCCCACCAGGTCTGAACCCTTCATAATAGTTCCAAGTACCGTTTTGAACTATTCTAGCTGCGTTACAAATCGAGTTGTCATCGTTGACATCCAATGGTATTGCAGACACAAGGATTGTGGCTGTGACCAATATCGATAATATTGTCAGTGATAGATAGTTGAACATTGTATATCCTTTTTTAATTTATATCCACAATTTATCTGTGGTTATTTTGAGTGAATCAATAAAAGAGAAATATCTCGTAAATTGATGTATTTCAAGCTTTATCAGGGTGAAATTTGATGTGTTGTGATTCCAGTATTAGATACCTATCTCTATAAAAAAAATTCAGTAGAACTCCAACACGTTTCGAATAGGTGAAAAAAAAAGCAAGAAACTAGTAGTTTTTCTATTCTTATCAGTGATTGTTGTAATAATCAATTTATCTTTGATAAATTGTTGTTAATCTATTTATTTGTACTATTCCCAAACACTTTGACTAATGATGAGACTTCTGTAAAATGAATTCCTTTTTATAGATTTGTTATTATTTCTAAAAATAAGATTTCGAACGTTATTTTAATTCACAAGAAAAACAAAGCATTAATGTATGTATGATTGGATGTTTTTGTACCAGGTAGTGTAAAGGGGGCTGAATCTCGATGCTCCCAATCTCAATATGAATGACGATGATGTCATTTGTCTTATTCACATTTTTATCGGATGAAAGACATATCGAATGGGCGTAAAATAGTATGAAACATTTCTAGTTAACTAATGTGTCTTTTCTCTTTAAACAATAGGACATCATCAAAACTATCAATGCTCCCAAAAATAAACTATCAAAATTCAGCCACTAATTGGGTTGATCTAATTTACTTATTTTTACGGGTCATGGGTTTTATCTGGAAATTATTATAAATATGATCCAGCATTGCAAGCAATTAGATCAACCTAAATAGAGTGTTAGAATTTTTGGGAACGTCTCAAATCAACATTCAAAACAATTTTTTATCTACATCTTTCTTTCTAGATTCGGTGCAATCGGATCATTATATATTAATCGACGATTTTATAAACTTCTAGAAATTATAGAACTAAATATAGATCATAATGATCAATGCAAATACAAGAGAAAGAATTTCCAAAACGGGTGTACCTTGTATACTGCCGCTTGATGAACCTGAGTGACTTTTGTCAGAATTTCCCGAAGGATCACTGGTAGTTGTTTGATTATGCAGTGATGTACGGGTGTTTACAGAGCTAGTCTTCGCTTTGGAACTTGATGCTTTGGAACTGGATGACTTGGAACTGGATGACTTGGAACTGGATGACTTGGAACTTGATTTCGTACTTGATGATTTGGAACTTGTTCTAGATGAACTTGTTGTAGATGAACTTGTTGTAGTAGAACTTGAAGTATCTATCGAAGAGGCAGTTAATGTATATCCTTCGGGAGGCTTAATTGCTGGGTTGTTTTCAGACCCTACTCCCGCACTATAGTTTACTCTCGTAGAACCTCCTGTTTTCATAGTCAAAGGAACTTGTACCAATAGCGAGTTTAAGACATCCAATGCACATGTCTGTTCCCCTAATCCATATACCCCGTCCCACCCATTGTATGACCAGTTTTCACCACAAGTGATACCATCTGTCCCTCCAGAGCACGATTGGGCGGCACCAAGTGCCGATGCCTGTAATAACGGAAGAATTGTTTCCTTGGACTCTGGAACCATTTGCAGTGTAAGGCCCAAAAACCTCGCAAATATAGATCTAAATGATCTCTGATCATAGTTACAAGCATTATCTTCAGCGCACGTTGTTTCCATCATGATCAGACCATTGAAGAAGTATTTTGATGCCTCTAAAATGTCCAATGTTCTATTTTTCCATACTTCATCTTTCGTTAAATTGTACAAATAGGCACAACCACTTAGAAATGTTCCATAATTTGAAGACCATTTGTATGCTGTGATATCGGTACACTCTGTATAGACATGCGCCCCATCATAAATTCTAATAGTTTTACCGTCTGAATCCAATCCTATGTACCCAATCGCTTCCATCCAATCCCAAACCTTCTCTGCTACCTGAAGATAATCGGATTGGTTACCTGTATACCGGGCCAATCTGGCTGCTAGATGAAAAAGGCATCCATTGGCTATAGAACTTTTATAATCATATCCAACATTCCATTCATAGATCTGCCATCTCAATCCACCTTGGCATACAGAGGGTTCCCATCTTGCTTTCATAGTATTGAATAATGCTTGAACTAATTCTATCCAACTAAATTCTTCTGGATCTTCCAAGTTCCTTTCAACCGCTTCCATAAGTGCCATTCCGAAAACACCCTGATCATCATTTCCTTCAACCATAGATTGATTTGAAGGCAAATAATTATTATTTTCCCCCCTTTGACTATACATTGCATCGGAAATCCAATTTTTCAACGTTTCATTCTGGTTGTCACAATATATGAAGTAATCAACCAAACTACCAAAGGCCTCACCAGCATTCCACCAATAATTTGGTGGCATAAATGAACCTACCGTCCCGCCATATTGGAATCCTTCATAATAATTCCAAATTCCATGTTGCACTTTCTTTGCAGCTGCACATATTGATTCAGACGAAGATACATCTAACGAGAGCGCAGAAACCGTGACAGTCGACACTAGAAGATAAGGAATAATTAACATTTAATCTCGGTTTTAAACTTGGATCTGAATCCTATCCAAGGAAAACCTTCCAATTTGGTGTTTATTTATATGAAATGGTTGGAAAGTGCTTCTGTGATGAATATCTATCTTCTGTTTACTATTCAAAGTTAATACCAACACCTGGTTGCTAAAAATACCGTACAAGATTCTCCTTTGCGGCTATTTGAGTAAAGTTTGTTTCTGTTAGGGCTGAGCATCCCTTCCAAAATCCATCTCTTCATTTCAACTGAATTCTAATCAAAAGCCAAGTAAAAGTAAACATTCCGAATAATTGCTTTTTGCTGTTATAATTAAACAATTCTAAAAATAAATATATCGTCATGCATGATTATGTGAGTTTGGATGTTTCCGTC
>LQHL01001705.1:17939-29460 GCA_001655755.1 Hemisphaericaspora haegerdaliae
TCTGCATCTATAGAACTCGTCAATAAGCAGTGGGATAGACAATCAAAATAGTAACATTTCTGTTTAGACAAAAATTACTTGTTCCTGCAGCAAAGTATAATCTAATACATTAAATAAATGCGTTTTATTCATTTATGAAGGGGGGGTTTGAAATAAAGAAAACTAAACTATACAAAATATTATGAAAATATTAACATTAAAATACACTTTCCCAATACTATATGTGTGATTAAATCATTAAATCTCCAAAATCAAATTTAGTTTCTCTTAGCAAAACGTCTTGGACCTCTTTGAGCAGAGATAGAGACAGTTTGTAATGGGATCTTGAAACCTAAGGTCTTAACCAAGTCAGCAGTTTCAGCATCAACTTCTAATTGACCGTTGGTGTGGGATAAGTCTAAAGCAGAAACTTCTGGAACGTATTGATCCTTTCTTTCTCTTTCTTCTTCTTGTAACTTGAAAGAAATACCTCTAACTGGACCCTTTTGAATTCTCTTCATTAAGTGGGTGGTGTAACCAGCAATCTTGTTTCTCAATCTCTTGGATTGGATAACAGCGATTTCAGAGGTTAATCTCTTGTTGGTTTCGAAATCTAAAGTTAACTTTGGGTAGAATCTTTCAATCAAGACCTTGGAAGCTCTCTTAACGGTTTTAGTTCTAACACGACCCTAAATCATAATTGTTAGTATTAGATGTTTTAATTACATGATATCATGTGGAATGGATTTCATCTTGATATGCGTTTCGTTACTGAATAGATACCGAATAGGTATTTCAAACATATCTGCGTGGTAGATCTTAAAATTTAGACAATATTGTTCACTTTGTACAAGTATGATTGATATATTCTTTTGCTTGATGCTCAAGGGTTCTAACAGAATGCACTCTAAACTTTGCGTTTGGTTACTTTTGCTGTTTTATATTATTCGTAGTATATCGGTCTTCAGACGGTAGTAGTACTCTCATTTAACTCTCATTTAACAGTTCAAAATTTCATGGTATGCATTAACAGGGATGATCCAACATGACATTATGCTATATGGTACATACCATCTTAGCTGATTAGTTTAATGTATATGGTAAAAGCTAGAAAGAGTTAATTAGGTAAATTTTCAAGTGAATTTTTTTCTCTTACTTCCTTCCCTCAGTCAGTATGTCCATAGTATGGTTGAAAATTTTTTGGTGATAGCACAAAACAGTACACTGATTATATAATCAATCTTACACAGCTTACATAATCATTTTACTAGTGCGAAAGAAAGCCAAAAAAAATCACATTTTTTTCAAAAATTTATATACCGGATAATATCAGGTGACCCGTGTGACTGTTTTAATGGACATGTGACTAATCATGTGATCATTTCCATGTGACGTAATTCACAGTTTTTTCAATCAAACCTGGGAGACTTTTCAAAACAAAAATGTATGAGAAACTCTGAGATCATGATACACTTCTGTCTATTAGACAAATTGGTTTTCAGTATTTAGAGGCAGACAGACAGCCCATACACACATATAATATAGCTCAATCTACTATATACCTGTACATTATCAACATATTTCACTTCATTTTGATTGATTGATTAATAGATTTGATTGATTGAATCACCATATCATTGCATTTTTAATTATTTCTGTATTAATTCTAATATTTTTTTGGAGGATCCTTTTATTTTGATTGCAAAAAAAGACATTTTATAAACCTAGTCATAATCATACATACAACATGGATGTTAAGGGTAAGCTATTTCATTGCGATGTTTGTAGTACAGATTGTACGAATCGAATACGGATTCAATGTGCAATTTGTACTGATTATGACTTGTGTGTTCCCTGTTTTGCAGCTGGTTTGACCACTGGTGATCATAAACCTTGGCATGATTACCAGATTATTGAACAAAATACATATCCAATCTTTGAGAGGGAATGGGGTGCCGATGAAGAATTGTTATTGATTCAAGGTTGTGAAACTTTTGGGTTAGGTAACTGGGCAGATATAGCTGATCATATTGGTAATAGATCGAAGGAGGAAGTAAGGAAACATTACTATGAGATCTATTTAGATAGTAAAGATTACCCATTACCTGACATGAACAAAAACTTCTGGGATGTCACTCCCATTCAATTTTTAGAAGAGAGGAAAAAGAGATTAGAATATAGGAAAAATATGCCCTTGCCACCTCCAAAGGGTAAACCCGTGGCATCTGTTCCATTATGTCACGAAATTCAAGGTTATATGCCTGGTAGATTAGAATTTGATCATGAAGCTGAAAATGACGCAGAAGTTCCTATCAAGGACATGATATTCGACCCCGAAGACCTGGCTAGTGATATTGAATTGAAATTGACTATTTTGGACATCTATAGTTCCAGATTAACTACTCGTGCTGAACGTAAACGTGTTATGATTCTTAACAATTTATTGGATTATAGGAAAAACATAAGTTCAGATAAGAGAAAATCGAAGGAAGAAAAGGACTTATTGAAAAAGATAAACGCATATATTCGAATTTTAACACCAGAAGATTTTGAAACTCTTTCTAAGGATTTCCTTACAGAGTTGAGGTGTCGTCTAAGAATTCAACAATTGCAAACTTGGAGAAAGAATGGTATTACGACAATTGAAGACGGAAATAAGTTTGAAAAGGACAAATTAATCAGAACTGCTCATTACCAACGTATGGGAAATGGTGCTTTATCAGGAAGACACTCACAAACCCCTGGATTAATGAATGGAAATAATGTCAACGGACATCGTAAGACTTATTCTACGGCTAATTCCCCACAACCAGAATTCAAACCTAAGGGTCCAGGAGCGAGGGCACCCTTAGATATAAGCCGTGCTGCCGATTTCGAACTATTGTCCAACCAAGAGAAGCAATTATGCGCCACTTTAAGAATGTTGCCAAAGCCATATTTAGCAATTAAAAATCAATTAATGAAAGAGGCAGTTAAGAATAATGGTATACTAAAGAAAAAGGATGCAAGACAAGCTTTGAAGATAGATGTTAATAAAGCATCAAAAATTTATGAGTTTTTTGTGCAAATGGGCTGGTGTTCCCAAGGATAGACAACAGAGTATGTAAATTTATATGACCAAATGTATATGGGAAAGCAATGCATCATGAAACTTTATAAAATTTCAGTACTTAAATTTAGCATTTGATCGACCATTTCTCTTAGTTTGTTGATTTTTTCTAATAAGTGGGCTTCAGCAACTCCTAATACACCAGCATATGAATTGACCATTTCATTGAGCAACTGGAAACGAATGAAAAATTTATATCTATTCAATATCAATTGTTTGGTAAGACGACTCTTTTCATCCATAATACTAATTCCAAGTTCGCACCAATCCTGAAATGATTGCTCAAACGGAATATCGTGTAATTTGGACAATTGAGTTTGTTCGGGACTTATAAAGTCTGTTCCTGATACCACACTCGACAATGGCTTATTATTTAAATCGAAAGCAGACTGGCAAATTATATTTGGATCCGGCTCTTCATATCGATTCTCCAACTGCGAAGAGGGATCCAATTCTTTTGGTGGTCTACTTGGTTGGACAGTTTCAACAATCAGAGAAGAATTTATAATTTCGTCATCTTGGTAATCTTTGAGAGAAATACTTTCTGGAGTATTTATGGCCATTTCCTGATCTTTTTGGTTTGTCTTTGTAGGTTTATGATCCTTCGGTTGAAGCTTTTGCTTAAGTTGTTTTGGATGCGCAACACATCCTCCAGCGACCACATTAGCATCCCAAGAGGAATTACTGTCAATTAAGGTTGATTCACCTTGAAAAGGATTTTTGATTTTGTCTGTTTGATTTTCGAAAACAGGAATTGGAAGGAGGTACTTACTAACATCAGTCGAAGGAGTGCTTGTATTGTTTGCACTTTTAGTTGATTTACTTTTCCTAATACCTGAATTGCTTTGACTGCCCCTTCTCGAAAGCAGTGGGCTTGAGAGTTTGTCTTGGTTGCTATGTGGAGACTTGCTTGACCTATGTCTAACCATAGTAGTACCTTTTCAAAGAAATCTTGGTGAGTTCAATAAAAGACAGTGGTTGCAAAAAGCATATTTTTTTTTCTATGAAACCATTTAAGAAATCAACTTCCACACTAATACAATCAATTGAACATCTTCATAATATTCAAATCAAAGAGGTACTCTCTTCATTTGTGATATCTTGGTCTTGAGTGTCCCTTAACGAACTGCATCTAACATCGGTGTGTGAGTGGCTCTTCCGAACTCTGTATAATTTACGACCTATGTTCGTCCGTCTGCTAAGAAAGGGTTCTTCCTCCATGCTCCCCTCCAAATAGATCGAGATCAGCTTTTTGAGTCTAGAAGACCCGGTTAGTGTTTCGGATATATGGATATACAAACCAGTTGTGAGTGTCAGGTTAAGTCAAAGTTTACGGAAGAAATTACGTAATCACAACCAACATAAAAAATAAAACAGCTGATCTTTTTTTTGATGGTTTTTTATTTCTTAATGATATAATTGTAACACAAAAAGTGAAGTCATTTGAACAAGAACGAGGAGAAAGCTATATTCAATACATGAAAGAGGAGAAAGCTATATTCAAGACAAGACTTGGTTGTTAGATACATTACTAAAACACAGAAACATTGTTCTTAAAGAAGAAACGATTTTGAAGTAATAAAAACGTCACTTGTAATTGCAATCGTATGACCTTCTGCTGCAAATTTTGTCTTCAAACAAAACACGTACCTTATCACATGAAACAAAGTTAACAGGATTTTTCCGGGCAAATATTATGACACTTCCTAAAAGCCATGTTATTGTAGGTCGGTTGTTAAGTGCGGCAGACAAAGGCTGGTATACTTAATAATTTTGTGATACTTGTTATCTAGAATATCTTTCTCTAAATCCGAAATTCGCTTATCCTTCAATGAGAGAACTTGGCCCAAGGCTAGTTTGTCGGAATGCGAGATCCACAATAGTTGTAGTATGGATACACGCAAATCTAAACAATTTCTCGTTAATTCTACGTTGATTATTCTACCCGAACTACTGGTCACTGGTTATTTTAAGTCCTGACCGAATGTATATTAAAAAAAAAGTGAACTGATTTTTCTATCTTACATATTTACGGGGAAAGTGCATAGTCGAGACCTTAACGACTTTTGAAATGTTTACTTTAGAGAACTATTTCTATTTATTATTTTCCTGTTTACCATTTAGAACGATTTAATTTTCAAGGTTTAATAAAGTGTGTAAGTATCCATAACCTTAGTGCTACCCCCCGTTTTCTGCTTGGCGTATAGTTTACTTTTATATCAGCCAATTTTCAGAAAGGGAAGAAAAAAAAATCTCATCCAAGAAAGAACAAAACTACTTTCACTTTCATTTCATTAAAATTTCAATTAATTCAAAACTCGGTTATCATCATAAGGTATTCTAATGTCATCTCCAGATCAGAACACACAGGATTACTTGAAATTCCTTTCAAGACCGTCAGGAAGACATGAAGGAAAGCAACATATCATCATTGTAGGTGCTGGGATTATTGGAGTTTGTACAGCATATTACATAGTCAAACACCCCAGTTTTGATCCAGAAAAGTATCATATAAGTATAGTGGAGAGTAAAAGAGTTGCCGGTGGAGCTAGTGGTAAGGCTGGAGGACTTTTGGCTCTATGGGCATTCCCAGAGCAGATTGTATCCATGTCATTTAATTTACATCAAGAGTTATCAAATCAATACAATGGAACTGAAGAATGGGGTTATAGGAGATTGACTACAGTTTCATTAGAAGGGGATATATCACATTTAGGAGAAGATGGAGAGAGTGTAATAAAAGACGAAATTTCATTTAAGCAAAACGTATTCCACGATGGTGCCGATTCGTCATCAACCTCCTCAAATGATCAGCCACCGAAGAAAACAGCCCGTCGTTCATCATCAATTAGTGGATCAGAATCTTCAAAGAATAAATTGCCGGAAAACTTGAATTGGATAAATTCTGCATTGATTGACAACTGTTCAGCATTGGGAGGTACTGATACCACCGCACAAGTCCATCCCTATAAATTCACAAATTTCATTCTTAAAGAAGCGGTAAAGGATTCAAAAGGTGCCATAGAGTTGATACTAGGAAAAGTCAGCGAAATAACATACTCTTTGGAAACCGGTTCTGCTACCGGTATTAAATATCAACCTACCTCTATAAAAAGTGAAGACACAGATAAAACTATTAGCTTAGAAGGTGATCAAATTGTCTTATCAGTTGGCCCATGGACATCTAAAATTTTACCAGATTGTCCTATCTCCGGGTTACGTGCCCATTCAATCACGATTGCTCCATTTGAAGACCAGCCCGTTAGTCCTTATGCGATTTTTACAGAATTTAAAACAGGTCCATATAGCTACATATCGCCTGAAATTTATGCGAGACTGGATGAAGTATACGTGTGCGGTGAGGGTGATTCAGCTGTTGATGTTCCTGAGACTACCGATGACGTTGAAGTTGTTAAATCTAAATGTGACGAATTGTTCAAACAAGTTGGAAAAGTTTCACCAAATTTGAGAAAAGGTCATATACTTAAACGACAAGCTTGTTATTTACCAGTTTTGGATGTCCCATCCTCTAGTGGTCCTTTAATCGGAGAAACGAATGTTTCTAATTTGTTCCTTGCCTCCGGACACTCATGTTGGGGTATCAATAATGCACCAGGTACAGGTAAAATCATGAGTGAATTGCTATTAGATGGAGAGGTAGTATCAGCGGATATCTCTTGTTTGGATCCTTCGTTGTATTTCGATGCTAGCGTCTTGGTAGATGAAGAATATGAAGAGGAAGAAGAAGGCAATGGATTCGAGGATACAGAGTATGGAAAAAGGGAAACCGGTTCAGAAACTATTTCGGCTAAGTCATAGAAGTAAAAACGAGGGATTGTTATATTTATAATGTATTGATTTTGTAAAACTATTAACTATCTTCAATTTATAGAAGTTATGAAGACAGTTTTTCTTGAATATAAAATAGTCAATTGCGCTTTTTGTCTGTAGGAATCAATGTTTTCTTCTTATTTGACTTAGTTTCTATGATTTTCTTCTTCAAGGAATTGAAGAATGATAGGATTTTCATCATAAATATACTCATGATCATCACAAAAATCGTTGTTATTAGCTTCTCATTTTTTACCCAAAGATCATAGTCAAATAGATGAATCTCATCCTTTTTCTTGTTTTCGATATATCTATCATTTGAATGTCTTGCCTTATTCCATTCTGGTTCCACTTTATGAAATCTATCATTTTTTTCAATTTCTCTAGAATGAATCGGATCATTAACAATATCATGGAAAATCTCAAACCTCTGGGGAAACTCTTCCATATGCATTCCTGGAATAGGATGAGTAATTCCAGGCGATGTGGATGTAAGAATAATAGTATAGTGAGGAGATGGTAGCTTTCGAATAATCTTTCTTAACAAATCGTCATGTTGATGAATTTCAACCGCACGGCCCTCAGAACTAGGCAATTCTCCAAGATCAATTCTAATCACTCTCTTTCTTGTATCAAAATAGTCAACCACTTCATCTTCACTTTCATGAAACACATTGATGACTTCTGCCTCACATGTCTTGACAATGTAGTTCTCGATGAAATCAAGATCAAGTGTTCCTTTGATCCTAGGTAGGCCAATCACTGTCGAAGCCATATAGGTATATTTCCGTAAGAAAGGCCAATTATCCTTTTCATAGGTGGTTAAATCTTGATAAGTCAACCCAGGTTGGTTTATAATTACGTATACATCAGATGAACATTGTGTTATTAGTTTCTTTACAAGATTAGTTACTGACGTAATATTATGGGGTTCAATATTTGATGGATTGATTTCTTGTTTCAAATTCGGTACTAATTTGTGGGACGCGATAAGAAGAGGTGCCAAACGGGCTGATATGAAAGGTGTAATGAATGCTAATAATACTATGGATGTCTTCATTTTGATCTTGTTTTGGTATAGTACGAAGAATTGTAAAAAGATTGGGTGGCTTAAATTGAAAAAGTTATATTGCTAAATGCCATACACTATTTTTTCTGTGCCGTTTGCCTTACAATCCATTTTTCATTACCCATCCCTTCTTTTCCCCAGATACTTTTAGGCACTATACTGCTTGTCAACTACCACAATGGCTTCTAAAGATTTAGCGAGAGCTTTGAAATATGCTCAAGAATTTGTTGAATTTGTTAATGCCTCACCAACGCCTTATCATGCAGTCGCTACTGTTAAGTCCCATTTAAGATCGGCGGGGTTCCTTGAAATCCATGAACGTACCAATTGGCAAAAATCAGCCAATAAACTTCAACCTGGTGGGAAATACTTCGTTACTCGTAATGGTTCTTCTTTGATTGCATTTACCATTGGTCAAAAGTTCGAGAATGGAAATGGTATCTCAATTGTTGGTGCACATACTGATTCTCCATGTCTTCGAATCAAACCAATTTCAAACAAAACTTCTGAAGGTTTTATTCAAGTAGCAGTAGAGCAGTACGGTGGTTTGATTGCCCACTCTTGGTTTGACCGTGATTTGTCAATTGCTGGTAGAGTTTACGTTAATGAGAATGGAACTTTCGTACCAAAACTTGTCAAAATAGATAAGCCATTATTAAGAATTCCAACCTTAGCTATTCATTTAGATAGAGAAGTCAATACCAAACTTGAATTTAACAAAGAATCCCAGTTTGTTCCGATTGCTGGTCAAGTGTCATTGGACAAAAATGAAAAAGCCAAGGAAGAGCAAAAGAAAAAGACCTGTTGTGCCGATGATCCAGAATTACAAATGACTCCAGAGCAATTTGAATCAGTTCAGAATATTATCTCTAGACATAACCAATCTTTGATCGAGCTAATTGCAAAGGAATTGAATGTTACCAGTTCTCAAATAGAAGATTTCGAATTGGTCTTGTTTGATCATCAAAAATCAACCATTGGTGGCCTCAACGATGAATTTATCTTTTCTCCAAGATTAGACAACTTGACTTCTTGCTTTTGTGCTACTAAAGGTTTGATCGAATCAAATGATGGTTTATCCGATCAAAGAGGTATCCAATTGATTTCTTTGTTCGATCATGAAGAAATAGGTAGTGTTTCCGCCCAAGGGGCAGACTCTACTTTTCTACCAGATATACTTAAACGTTTGACAAAGTTTGACTTCGCCGGTGAAGGCAATGTGGACTATTTCTACGAAACAATGTCTAAATCGTTCCTCTTGTCATCTGACATGGCTCATGGTGTCCATCCAAACTACGGGGACAAGTATGAATCTCAGAATAGACCACAATTAAACAAGGGTCCAGTTATCAAAATTAATGCAAACCAAAAATATGCAACCAATTCCCCAGGTATTGTCTTGTTAAAGAAGGTAGCTGATCGTGCTCAAGTTCCCTTGCAATTATTTGTTGTCAGAAATGATTCTCCTTGTGGATCTACCATAGGACCTATTCTTTCGGCAAAATTAGGTATTAGAACTTTGGACTTGGGTAACCCGCAGTTATCCATGCACTCGATTAGAGAAACAGGAGGTACTTTTGATGTTGAAAAGTTGACTGATTTGTTCAGGTCATTCTTTGAAAATTATGTAGATTTAGAGGAAAAGATTCTTTGCGATAAATTGTAGATGGTCTTAAAGAGGATTAGTTTACTTGATTAAATATTCATCTATTAAATGATTTACCTTTAATTTCTATTCAAATTTTAATAGAGAGGTTGAAACACGTTCTGTGAGCAGTATCCAATCACATTGCCACAAGGATCATAGCTACAAACAATATACCAGCTTCCATGTAAGTTGTCACATACCTTGTAAGCGCAACCCATGGCAGTTGTACTGTTCCAAACAATTGCAGTGAAATGATTGTAAATATGTTCTCCTCCATAAATATATGTTTCTCCCTCAACATACCAGGCATCCATCGCCCCAAGGGGAGTGAATCCTATGGCGAGGTTTTCTCCGAACTCTCCACCAGAATGCTTTAATTTCCCTGAACACAGATATTGTTGTGCATACTCTGCAGCATAATTGAAAGCTTCATTTGACCAACGGAGAGGAGCTACACCATGTCGAGCCCTTTTTTTGTTATGATCTGCTAACATTATATCACCAAATGTCGTGTTTAAGTCGTAGGGGCCACTGTAAGAATACAAGTCCTTTACTAACGGGCTGGTTCGATCTATTTCAGGTTGATAAACTGGAACCTCATGTTTAATTGTCAGTGTTCTTGTCCTATCTTTACCCGTTATAAAGCTAGTTCTCAAAGTGGTTGGAACAGTCGGTGCCACGTCCAGAATTTCGATCGAATCTTCTGAAGCTTGAACATGCTCCAAAAGAGTTTGAATATCTTTTGAGAATGTTGGAGCGGGTTGATGAGTCCCTGGTGTTTCGGTAACCACTAAATTCTGAACAACGGTCTTTATTGCTTTCTCATCTGAAGTCACTTGTCCCTCTGAGGTGTCAAGTGTTTCTGAAGTGTTAAGCGTTTCTGTAACTACAACATGCTGAACAATCGTCTTTGGAACCTCTTCATCTGTAGTGACCAGTTCCTCTAGACTGTCGAAAGTCTCGGTAACCACTATGTTTTGAACAACTATCTTTGGTTCCTTCTCAGCTGTGGAGATGCTTTCTTTTGTAGTCTCGAGTGTTTCCGTAACTACTTCATTCTGGACAATGATTTTTGGTGTATTTGCACCTGTAGTCTCTTCTTTTATTCCAGATTCTTGGTCCTCTGTGACCACTATATTTTGAACAACAGTTTTTGGAGCTTTTTCATCTTGTTTTTCTGAAGATTCAAACTCCTCTGTGACCACTACATTCTGGACAACTGTCTTCGGAGCCTCTTTATATGTACTGATTGGTTTTTCTGAACTATCGATTGTCTCTGTAACCACTACATTTTGAACAATTGTCTTTGGTTCTTTCTTATTTGTAGTCTCTTGGTTTTTTGGATTGTCTGGATTCTGTGTAACTACTACATATTGAATGTTTGTTTTTGGTGTCTTTTCTTTAGTACTTGTTGATAAAGCTATATCACCTCTTGTTGGAGTGATCGATTCTGTTGGGTCAGCAGTAACAACTTCAACATACTGCATGCTAACCACTCTTGAAATCACAACAGGAATCCAAAATAATAAAATAATAAAATTCATTCTTGCCTCTGACTATATGAGATACTATATCTTTTTTTGAAATCACCCATGGTAAGAAATTGTTATATACTTTGTAATTTATATAAACCAGAAGTTTTTTTTCGCAGCAATTTTTTTTTCGCAATCAAATTTATTTTGTTACTTAGCTGAAACAATTTTGGAAGATGGCAAATTTGTAAGTAATTTGTTTCATTGACGAACTACAGGATCAACTCAGCCTCGATTTAGTATCAATATTTACTTCTCTGGAAAGACTCAACAGGTAAGTATATATCAAATTCTGACAAGAGGGGCAACCACAATTTAAAGTAGGCATAAAAAATCCTTATTTCTCCCGCAAA
>LQHL01001618.1:0-15250 GCA_001655755.1 Hemisphaericaspora haegerdaliae
CCATGGAATATGTTTCAGAACAATTCAGAAAATAGTAGGTAAGAAAGATAGGAGGGAGGGGGGGAGATATTTGTTAAAGTATATGCTGATAAAATCCACCGCCACTCTCGTACTAGAATTTTTCGTTTGCGAGATAAAGGCACCTTGACCCGATCTCTATAAATATAGGAGAAAGTATATGAACCAGGGTTACTCTAACTCTCTGATATAAGCTTCTTTTCATCTCTGCCGGAGAAGGTTAAATTCGATTCTTCGAAACATCAAAAGTCACATGACAAATATATAAATTCCTAATTGGGAAGTTAATTGGAAGTTAATTGGAAGTTCCCCAACAACCCAAGACAAACAAGCCACAAGCAATACAAACTGAAAGTCGCGCACATGCTTGAAAAATGCCCCATTTGCTTGTGAATACGAATACCTATGACCTATCTTGGCGATAGATTCATTTGAGCATTTTTAGAAAACTCCTGTTGTTCTTTACACAGGTGAAATTTACCAAAAAAATCCTATCTATTAATATACATACAAAACTATTCACAATCCTAATAGTCATCACCACGAGTGACAACTTCTTTCCTGTGCGGATGCAATAAAATAGTATGTTCAAATTGTGCAGTGTAACTGCCTCTCTTATCAAGAAGAGGTGGATATTCTTCTACAATCCCAGCCCTAACCAATTGATTTAATGCAAATAAGTATTTATCTTCACCTGATCTTTCCAAATATCTACGACACCAAGGCAATGTACCAAAGTTGGCTTTAATATGATCTAATAATTGTCTTGATCTTTCAGATGTAGGCTTTAAATTTTCAACACCTTCATTCATGGCATAATGAGAACATTCACCTTCTGGGAGAACATAACCATTACCAGTGGATCCGAAAGTTTCAATGGCAAAAGTTTCACCTTCTTCCATCTTCGTCATGTCTCCATTAGGAACAATAGGGACAGTTTTACCTGAATGAATGACAAATTCTCCAATATTATGACCATTAAGATTTCTAATACATTTAATTGGAATTAATTTACCATTTTCTTCCATTTCATAAGATTCCATAACTTCTTGAATGGCAGCACCGATATCAT
Organism: Hemisphaericaspora haegerdaliae; assembly: GCA_001655755.1. Lineage (NCBI taxonomy): Eukaryota > Fungi > Ascomycota > Pichiomycetes > Serinales > Debaryomycetaceae > Hemisphaericaspora > Hemisphaericaspora haegerdaliae. The sequence continues at coordinate 1,091 of LQHL01001618.1, forward strand.
TCAATCTAACATCAATACCAGATTCTTTGACACCAGTATTAGTAGCTTCTTTAACCGCCTTCATTATAGCATCATGTTTACCAGTCTCACTAAATGACATTGTAAAAGCAGAATCACAAATTCTACCATTGACATGTACACCAATATCCACCTTCATAATATCATCTTGGGATAATATTAATTTATCTCCTGTATTTGGGGTATAATGAGCAGCAACATGATTTAATGATAACCCAGTTGGAAACCCTACTCCGGATTTCAAAGTATGTTCATTACCAGCATAAGTTCTAACTGAATCTTCAATTAAATTAGCAATGTCCGTCATGGCCATCCCTGGTTTAATTGACGATTGTGCCTTATGTCTTACTCTTCTATGTATTTCTGCTCCCTTTCTAAAATCTTCCCATCTATTATTTTGTTGACGATCTAAATAACGTAATTCTTCGGAAGTAGTACGATGAGAATTAACATCTAATGGATAGTCCATCCATTGACCTTCTGGAAAGACACCTTCTGGATATGAAGCGTCAATTGATACTAACTTCTTCTTCTTCTTTTTGTTCTTCTTCTTCTTGGAAGAACTGGCCGCAGGTGATTCTTCATCTACTGCTGCTTCAGCGCTTGGTTCAGGGGTAGTTTCAGCCTCATTATTGTCGATAGTCAACTTTTCAATCTTGGCTTCAACTTCTTGTTGTTCAACTGCTGGCATTGTGTATTGAGGAGGGGTAGCAAAAAGGGTATGTCATTTGCATGTCTCCTGTGTTGGATGCTGCTGAAAAAAAAAGTATGATGTAACGGAGATGTGTTGGGGATGAGAACAATGTGCAGTACACGACTTCTTTTTTGATAATGCTTTATCTTTATTCTTGATAGCCATCATACCCACCATGAGACCGTTGAATGGGCTCTTAAGTAGATTGGTTCTGGTGTCGCTATTCTTCTTTGAATTTGAACTGACCTTCAATGGTAAGTAAGTTTGTATGAACCTCTAATGGCTTCCTTTTTATTTTTTGCAAAGCAAAGTAGGAAGAAGTGACAAAAAACCTACATTAATACATGTTCTTACAGGAGAGTAACCTCTAAGTCTAAATGACCAGTAGATTATATAAACGAATATCCAAATTGTAACAAAAAAATATTTTTGAAAGAAGTAGTAAAACCTATAATACAATTCTTAAAGATTTGGTAGTCAGATAGTTAACTAATGCTTTAAGAAAGAACTGAAACAGACAACGAGTATCAATGCACTTCCCCTCCACGTTAAATTTAATCCTTCTGAGAACTCTCACTATGTGAACCATTACTGAACAATACTTTATTAAAATTCAACATCTTTCCATCAACTTTATTAGCCCTCGAACCTGGGGTGGCTCCACTGTTCATTAAACTATTAAAATCCGGTGTCTTAAGCAAGTTTTTAGCAGAAATATTAGCACTTCCAGGAGATGGGGTAAAGAAGTTTACATAATCATTCATGTTGAATCCAGTTGGGGTTAATGTTAAACCCAGAGAAGGTAATCCACTACCTCCAGCAGTTAGATTGTTAAAGAATGGGGTTAATCTATTTTGTGGGGTTCTTGCACTTGTTAGACTACCATTGATCGCTCTCTTTGGAGTCAGTGGTGCTGGAGGATGTGGGGCAAGGAACGAAGAAGAACCTTGTGGCTGTTGTGATAAATGTTGACCTCCTTGTGATACTTTTATTCTTGGTGTTTGGTTGGAATGGAATGGTTTAGCGGGGGATGGAGAAGTAGCCAAATACATTAATAAATCTGCCCCTTCGGCGTCATTATATGCGTTTTGTGGTTGTTGGATGGATCTCGATTGAGTTGGTGTTCTCATGATCAGATTATTTGGAAGGCTGAATTCTTTTTTGGGTAATGTTGGAGTTGTTTGTTCTTTTTGCGGAGGAGCTGGGTTAGGCTTGCTGTTGTTGTTGTTGTTGTTGTTGTTGTTGTTGTTGTTCTTGTTGTTGCTTACCTTGCTGCTGTCATTGTTGCTGTTATTTTCCGTCAAATCAATTGATGGTTTTAATGCATGTTGATATGTCTTGGAAGGACTTATTTCCTCTAAGATCATACGCTTACCAGGTGATGACTTTCTCTTTTTTGTTGGAGAATCGTTATGACTGTCATCATGGTCACTTGAAACGTGTTTAAGAGGAGACGAAGCCAAATACATAGCAGTAGGAGTTCTTATATGAGTTGGGGATTTTCCATTTGGAGAATATAAATTGTTTAATGGTGATGATGACAATATATGTTCCTGTTGTGGTGAATAGTCTCCTCCTTTGTTACTCTTCGTTAAATAACCTTTAAGTGGCGATGATTTCGGTAATGACGCTATCCTAACGTTCGTTGGAGATAATGATTGTTTGGCAGTTATACTTGCTTTTGAAAGTTTCTTCTTTAATTGACGAGCAATTTTTTCAAGTTCTTCCTTCTTCAAAGGTGTTTTCACTTTTGTTCCAGATGAAGAATTTGAGTTAATTGAACTGAATGACATGTCACTTGGTTTAGATGGGGTAGTTGTGGTGATAGAAAAATTCTTTGATGACATATTTGGTGAATTGGATGCACTTGTCAATGGTAAATTTATTGAAGTGTTTTCTCTTAATGTATTATACATAATTAGCACAAAAAAATACTGTAGCACTAAAAGTTATGGTATATTACCCTTGATTCTATAATCTTGATAACAGCGAGGTGGGTAGCTATGTGTTTTTGTTTTTGTTGTTGTTGTTGTTGTTGATATGTTGTTCTGTATTACCAATTTCTCTTGGGATGGAAAAAGCAAAAATTGAAATGAGTTATGTAGTTGCTTTAGCGAAAGTAGTAGCTCTTAATAGTTATTGGTATACAAATTAGCAGCAGTTGTAGCAAAAAGAACTAAAGTGTAAATGGGTGATGTAAAAGTTTAAAAACTCAATAGAATGTAAGTTTTTGATAGAGAGACGGGGGGAGGAAATGTAATAGAGTTTTTCCATTCTTTCTATGGTGGATGATTAAATTTTTCTTCTGTTTCAATTTAAAAACGCGTGTGTAACAAAGGAATGAGTGGAAATTTTGTAATCACACTTTTTGTCATTGAAAAAGTACGTAATTTATCCCAATTAGGAAATATAATTACAACAACACCCTATACAAAATTTCAACTCCTTTCATTAAATATATATATATAACTCTTACACCCATGTTACTATCTATGGAAGACCCCCTAATAAACATTACACATTTAGAAACCCAAATATTGCTCAACATCCCAAAATATTTACTATGAAAAAAAAAAAAAACTATGAATTAAACAAAATTTTCAATTACTATGTAATTCCAAGAGTTTTTGCTCATGTATAGGATACATTATTCCTAGACATCAAATATTCTACGGAAAATATAAATCTGGAATATGCCAAACATACTAATGGTTATGACATTTGTAATTGGACATGAACTGGGGATAGTCCAGCAAAATTTGGTTTGTTACAAGGTTTTACTTAAATCACATAACCCAGCTTGCTTGTAGATAATTGCCAGTACACGACTGTTTAATTTTTATTCCCAACCAATTTGGAAGTTGTACTGTCTACTCTAGTACTATTATTCCGTTATTTGACTCGCCCTTCCTCCTAACTAGTTCCAAAAGAAAACCGCCCCCCATCTTGGGTTCATCGTTCATATTAAACTATGTTCTTTCTAATCAGTGCTTTATTGTTGATGTTTGGTATTCATCAATTATTCAAGAAAATAATGCCTAATTATTTAGTAAAGCCTACATCCAGTTTACTTGGTAATTCCAGTTTTGTTAAACGCTTTAAGAGATCTAGTGCCCGGAGGCAATTGATATTAGCCAGTGAGAATCCATCTTTTTATAACAATTATACAACTAACAACATTCAAATTAACCAAGATGATTTAAACAATGAGAAGTTCCTTGGTCAATTGAACTCGAATGAAGCTAAAAAATTAATATATGGATTTTTTCATCCTTATGCTAATAATGGTGGAGGTGGTGAAAGAGTCCTTTGGCAAGCAGTCAAAGTTACGTTATTGGCCAAACCGGAGAATATCGTCGTCATATATACCACAAATACCGAAGCCAAACCTGATGAGATATTGAACAAAGCTAGTGATAAATTCCAAATTTCAGATATGGACTCTTCCAGAATTGTGTTCATTTATTTAAGTAAGTTTAATCATCTTATAGATGGTAATTATTGGAGAAGATTTACTTTGGTTGGACAGTTATTTGGAAGTATTTTATTAGCTGGTGAAGCAATGTTTGAATTATCTCCTGATGTTTGGATAGATACTATGGGGCTTCCAGGAAGTTATGTCATAGTTCATTTGATTTTAGGGCTTCCAATTTTGACTTATACTCATTATCCAATTCTCCAAAATGATATGTTCAATAAATTGAAATTTAAGAAATTTCGTAATTTGAAACAAGTAAAACTTTCCTTCCGTGATATTTTACAAGCTAGTAAGTTTATCTACTGGTCAGTATTGTATTACTTTTATGTCTATTTGGGTTCCTTAGTAGACATAGCGTTGGCAAACGGTACTTGGACATTTAATCATTTATGTAATATTTGGTACGTAAATCGACCATTGGGAAATATAATAGAAGTATTGTATCCACCTTGTGGAACTGAGTTCTTAACTCAAACCACAGATATTGACACGCCTAGAGAAAATAAATTGTTATACTTGGCCCAATTCCGTCCTGAAAAGCGTCATTCGTTGGTATTAAAAGAATATCAACAATTCTTGAAGAAGAATTTCCCTAACGTTATCGGCCTTGGTTCAAATGAGCAGATCCCAACCTTAGTGTTTGCGGGTTCATGTAGAACCGCAGATGATACACAGACGCTTAAGTCTTTGAAAAAGTTAGTATCAGACTTACAATTAAACGATTTCGTTGAATTTGCTATAGATATTTCCTATGATGAAGTAGTGGGCTGGTTATCAAGATGTAAATTTGGTCTCAATGCAATGTGGAATGAACATTTCGGAATTGGTGTAGTTGAATATGTTGCCAGGGGAACTATCCCTATTGTACATGCATCAGCGGGTCCATTGTTGGATATTGTCACATCTGGCGGTGAGGATTACACATTAGATTGGCATAACGAGTCGGGATTTTTTTTCAAGAGTTTTGATGATCCAGATTTAGATCCCAGGATTCAAGATAGTGATCGTGAAGGTTATATGAACTTTCAAATTGATGAAAAGAAGATAAAGTTCCCTGATTTGCAAACCCTCTTGAAAACATTATACATTGAATCACCTGAATTGATTGATGATGAAAAGTTGATTAAAATGAGAAAACATGGACAACAAATCGTACAAAAGAAATTTTCAAATGAAGCTTTTACTAAACAATGGATAGAACATATGAATCATCTACAACGTATTTCTGTAGCCAATAAACAAGACGATCATATATAGTAGTTGATAAATAGTTAAACATAGAGTATTAGTATGTCGTGTAAATTGTTCAAAAATGAGTGGTAACCGTGTTAAGTTTGTTGGAAAAAAAATCAACAAGTTTTCTCTATAGGTGTTGCCAAATATATTACATCCCTTAACAAACTACCACCTTCCCTCCTTAACCCATATAGTTTCTGTCCCTCAATTGCAACCAAATAGATAGAACTTTGGAAAAAAATATGAAGTTGGACGTTGTTAAACAATTTTCTACTCGTTCAGATAGAGTTAAGGGGATTGATTTCCATCCAAGTGAGCCATGGATTTTGACGACTTTATATAATGGTAAGATTGAAATTTGGTCATATGCCACTAATACATTAGTTAAATCAATTCAAGTAACTGAATTGCCTGTACGTACTGGTAAGTTTATTGCCCGTAAGAATTGGATAGTGGTGGGATCTGATGATTTCCAAATTAGAGTTTATAATTACAATACTGGTGAAAAAATCACACAATTTGAAGCTCATCCAGATTATATCAGAAGTATTGCTGTTCATCCTTCGAAGTCATATATCTTAACTGCAAGTGATGATTTGACAATTAAATTATGGAATTGGGAAAACAATTGGAAATTAGAACAAACTTTTGAAGGACATCAACATTATGTTATGAGTGTTAATTTCAATCCTAAAGATCCAAATACTTTTGCCCTGGCATGTTTGGATAGAACTGTGAAAATCTGGTCATTAGGATCTTCACAACCTAATTTCACATTGATTGCCCATGATACTAAGGGGGTTAATTATGTTGATTATTATCCACAAGCTGATAAACCATATTTAATTACTTCTTCTGATGATAAAACAATTAAGATTTGGGATTACCAAACCAAATCTTGTGTTGCTACTTTAGAAGGACATTTATCTAATGTTTCATTTGCAATTTTCCATCCTGAATTGCCATTGATTGTATCTGGATCTGAAGATGGTACTGTTAGATTCTGGAATTCAAATACTTTCAAATTAGAAAAATCAATCAATTATAGTTTAGAAAGAGTGTGGTGTATCGGTATCTTACCAAAATCTAATTTAATTGCAGCTGGGTTTGATTCTGGATTTGTGATTATTAAGTTGGGTAACGAAGAACCATTGTTCTCAATGGATTCAAATCAAAAATTAATCTACGCCAAGAATTCAGAAGTTTTCCAATCAATTATTAAACCATCCTCTTCTGAAGGTTTGAAAGATGGTGAATCTTTATCTATACAACAAAGAGAATTAGGTACGATTGAAATCTTCCCACAGTCATTAAGTCATTCTCCAAATGGTAGATATGCAGCAGTATGTGGTGATGGTGAATATGTTATTTATACCGCCTTAGCTTGGAGATCTAAAGCTTATGGAAGAGCGTTGGATTTCTGTTGGAATACATATGATTCTTCAGCTGCTTGTCAATATGCAATCCGTGAGTCAAATGTTTCGGTTAAGATCTTTAAAAATTTCCAAGAAACTTTGACTCTTGATTTGATTTATCAAGCTGATAAGATCTTTTCTGGTGCCTTATTGGGGATTAAGCTGGAAGGTTGTATTTCATTTTATGATTGGGAACATGGAGCATTAGTAAGAAGAGTTGATTTGGATGAAGATATCACCGATGTCATTTGGTCAGATAATGGAGAATTATTAGCTATCGTTACAACTTCTAATGTTGGAGAAAGCAGTGCCGTTGGTGCTAAAAAATCTGATGAAGCATACTTTTTAAGTTATAATCATGAATTATTTGAAGAAGCTTTAGAAAAGGGAGAACTTGATGCTGAAGAAGGTGCCGAATCTGCCTTCGATGTCTTGTATACCTTACCAACTTCTGAAGCAATATTGTCTGGTAAATTTATTGGAGATGTATTTGTTTATACTACCACTACTACTAATAGATTAAATTACTTTGTTGGTGGAGAAGTGATAAATTTGGGACATTTCGATCGTAAATTCTATATTATTGGTTATAAATCTGCCGATGGTAAATTATATTTAATTGATAAATCCTTTGACGTTGTATCATGGTATGTCAATGCCGAAATGTTAGAGTTACAAACATTGGTAATGAGGGGTGATTTGGAACAATACGCCACTAAGACCATCCTTGACGAAGAATCCGGGGAAGAAATTCCAGACTTGCAATCAGTTGCCATTGAAAACTTATCTGAAGAATATCTGGGAGTTATTTCTAGTTTCAATAAGACCGAGTTGAATCAATTATCACGTTTCTTTGAAAAATTGGGCTATTTGTCACTTTCATATTCCCTTTCACAAGATTTCGATTCAAAATTCGACATTTCCCTTTCTACTGGTAATTTAAAACAAGCATATCAATTGCTATCGCATAATCAAGAAGAAAATCCATCTACTGCGTTGGCAAATACCAATAAATGGAAGAAGTTGGGTGATTTAGCTTTGTCCAAATGGCAAGTCAAATTAGCTCAAGAAGCCTTTTGGTTAGCTAATGATTATCCATCCTTATTATTATTGTTATCGTCATCCAACAACAGAGCTGATTTGACTAAGTTAGCAACTGAATGTGAAAATAAAGGAAAGTATAACATAGCATGGCAAGCATGGTGGTTAATCGGTGAAAAGGAAAAATGTTTGGATTTATTGGTTAAGAGTGAAAGATATACCGAAGCAGTTATGTTTGGGGCCAATTACGGTGTTGATGCCAATAAGGTTCAACAAGCTATAGGCCTTTGGAAGAAGTCATTGGTGGAGAAAAACAAGGAAAAGATTGCTGATAGGTTGATTGATAGTTTCGCCAAGATGTCTACTAACAATGGAGAAGGCGCTCCATTAATTGATTTTGACAACGGTAAAGAAGAATTCCCGGAACCAGTCACTCAGAGTCAAGCGTCAATTAAAGAGATTCCAGTGCCAGTCGCTGAAAGTCCAATTCCAGTTGAAGAAACTCCAGTTCCCGTTAAACAAAGTTCAGTTCCTGTTAGAGAAAGTCCAGTTCCAGTTCCAGTTTCACAAAGTCAGTTACCAGTTAGACAACAAATCAACCAGGACGTTGGTTATGAACAAGATTATGAGGAAGATTATGAAGAACAAGAAGAGGAAGAAGTACACCCGCAAGAAAGAAATTTGTTAGATTTGGAAGATGATGATGACCTTTTGGTCTAAACAATTAAAGAGCTCGTATATAAGTTTTTGTATTTTATCCTAACAGTCTTTAGTTTATAAATATATCGTTAAAAAGTTAGTATTGGTATGAATACGTATGCCATCTACTCTATCCACTAAACTACCTACCAAATACGCTCTCAAGAGTGTAATCCGAATCATCTCTCTTGTTGTCACACAAAAAGAACTTCTCGTGCAGCTCATTGGAATATGAATTTGGAGAAGAAATAGGCTTCACCTTGTGAAAAACCCTATCTAACCTGTTCCTTAATAAGTCAACTTCTTTATCATTGTTGAGAACAGTTGATAACCTAAGGAAAAGTTTTCCACCTGGTTTTAGTGTCTTGCAAGTCAACATTAGAGCGGCATCTGCTAAATCGATCGATGCTTTTGCCGGCTGGAGAATACAATGATTCAACGGAGAGTTGTGGTTTAATCTGATATACGGCGTCGTTAATGTGTTTGAATAGAATCCAGAACTCTGTATGAATGGTTTTGCTAGATCAGATAATACCAAATCTGTTCTATATTCCACTGTATCTAGAACTTTCTCTCTCCTTAGTATTTCTCGTTCCTTAAATGATAAGTTCGCAAGATCATTCGCCATTTCGAGTAATCGTGCATCAATTGAAGTTTCTTCTTGTTCTTTAGTATAATACGATTTCGGTTCAAGTATTTCATTTTCTTGATGCGGTATTTCATCTCGAAGATATTCACTCCAGGCTACTTCTTTGAAATGATTGACAACATTCTCTTGAGCCTTCTTAGAAAATATATTCCCTTGTATTGTCGACACTCCATTCGGAGCTGGATTGAATAAGATATCAAACCCTAGGATGTGACAAGTCTTGTGGAAATTCCTCTCATCTAAGTCATGAAGAAAGCATAGTTTATCCATGGTGTAATTCATCCAGTTCCCCGGGGCATAGCCTATATCGAGAACCTTTTTCGTCGATTTGTCAATTATATCATATACCTCATCTAAACGGCACAATTTATTGAAGATCGCTGTGTTTTGAAGTTCAGCAAGTTCCTTTAATGACTTCCGATTCGTTCGTGACTTCTTTTTTGGAGGATTGGATTCGATTTGCTCAACTGAACTCGCTAGATATATCCGAGAAGTGGAAAACCATCGTATACCTAATCGCAAGGATATTGGTCTTCTTATCATGGTTGGATGCTCCACACTTTAAAAGGGCAACAAATCATGGTATAAAATAGAATATACACGCTAGTTTATTGGGGTTTAACCCTAAAGAATATTTATCCTCACGTGATCTCAAATCTATGAAACTTCATTTTTCAATGCACGTCCCCTTCCTCATCTACAATAAAAAAGAATTTTTTTCACTAACACTCCTTCTGATGTCTGGTCTTCTTCTTCATCCTCGTCGAATCAGTTTTATACATACCAATTCTTTTTGGGAGACGAACCTTAACTAAGTAACAATGTCTAAGATTACCAGTTCCCACGTTCGTGAAAACGTCCAAAAGTTATTAGAATTCTCCACTGAAACTAAGAAGAGAAACTTCTTAGAAACCGTTGAATTACAAGTCGGTTTAAAGAACTATGACCCTCAAAGAGACAAGCGTTTCTCTGGTACTTTAAAGTTACCTCAAGTTCCAAGACCAAACATGACTCTTTGTATCTTTGGTGATGCTTTCGATGTTGACAGAGCTAAGTCTGTTGGTGTTGATGCCATGTCTGTTGATGACTTGAAGAAATTAAACAAGAACAAGAAGTTAATTAAGAAGTTAGCTAAGAAGTACAACGCTTTCATTGCTTCTGAAGTCTTGATTAAGCAAATCCCAAGATTGTTAGGTCCAACTTTATCCAAGGCTGGTAAGTTCCCAACCCCAGTTTCTCACAATGATGATTTATACGGTAAGGTTACCGATGTTAAGTCTACCATCAAGTTCCAATTGAAGAAGGTCTTATGTTTAGCCGTCGCTGTTGGTCACGTTGAAATGGAAGAAGGTGTCTTGGTTAACCAAATCATGATGGCTGCTAACTTCTTAGTTTCTTTATTAAAGAAGAACTGGCAAAACGTTGGTTCCTTGGTTATTAAGTCTACCATGGGTCCATCTTTCAGAATCTACTAGATTATTTAATTAGTTAGTAATTGCAGCCGATAGGTTGTAATTTTATGTATAATAAAATGTTCTATTTGATTTTTCATTCAAACTGATATTCTGATTTCTTATTATTTTGAAATCAAGCGAATTTATGATTCTACAATGTAACATAGAGAGAAGACATATCTGAATGATGACGTTACAAAGAGGATTTCCAATACAAACAGATATACGTGCTCCCGAACTAACTTAACGAGATCTATATTAATGTACATTAGAAGAATTGCAAATACTTCAAAAAATCATAACTAAATCAATCTATAACCTGACAAGCTAATACCCCACAACTCTGACTTTCTTATCTTGCTTCTTGTTTTTCTTATTATGTTTCTTGTTCCCACTCTTACCTTCTTTCTTATGGAAGGGAGTAAGAAATTTACCCTCGACACCATTCATTTTGAAAAACTCACGATCCAAATCATCACCTGCACTTTCTAATCCAGCTTGCTTTCCCCCGTAAAATAATGTCTTTGCACCTTGTTGCTTTTCTTCGCCATCTTTTTCAACAGCAGCAATATGCATAGAGAAGTTTAACTTGGCCAAATCCTTACCAAGTTCAAATTCTTCAACAGGGATATTTTTATGTTGAATAGCAGCCAAGATTTGTGTTTGTCTTGATTCAGGAAGGTGATGAAGGGTATATAATTCTTCATTAAACTCGCGACATTCATCTAAAGTTGGGATTGTCCAATCATCTTCATTTTCTTCATTTTCGTGCTCTTCATCTTCAAATTGAACCTTAGATTGGTTATCGGACTCCGATGTTTTCTTTGGTGGAGGACTTACATATAATAATTTCCCATTTACATAATCTTTCAAAATATATCTCGATGCCCTTGGTTCATCTGCAGATCCGAACCCTTGGGTCATATATCCTCTAGCTCTAGCATAGGCATTCAACAATTCCCTTGCGGTAGGATATTCCCCATTCCCACCATCTTCTACTTTTTGAATTGGTATGTGGATACCATATACTGCTTCGAGGAAGAATTTTGGAATACGCAGACACACTAAGGATACTGGCGGGATATGCTCACGAAGCTGATCAATAGGGAGGACACCGTTACAAACCAATTCTCCATTGGTGTATGCAAAGTTAGGGAATACTAAACCAGGACAATCACAGAGAAGGACTTCTGGGGATAAGTGGATAGTTTGGAAATGTTTGGTTTTACCAGGGGTTGAGGAGACGGAAACTCGTTTGGATCCAACTAAAGCATTAATTGTTGAAGATTTACCGACATTAGGATAACCTACAAGACCAATTTGGAGTTTACGATCTGGGAAATCTGGATCGGCTGTGAATTGAGGTGCTTCTGACATGAATAATTCTTCGAGTTCTTCAATCTTTAAAATTCGGATTGACTCATTTGATTCAACCTCTTCTTCTGTTTTGATAGGGGTGTATGTAGGGTCAAGTTTTAAGATTTCTAGTTCTTCTTTCTCCTTTTCTAACAATTCATTGGCCTTAGCGGCGGAGAAGAATACATAGTTAATCTTCTTGATTTTGAAATATTCAGCCCAGGCAATACGTTGATTTCTGTTTAACAAATCGGCCTTGTTAACTAATAACAAGTTCTTCTTTGTCTTGTTGTTTTCAGGTTCACTCAAATCATCAACATATTTTTCCAAGTCTATTGACCTGAAGAACAATGGGGTTCTCGCATCAACGATTTGAACAACCAAATCACATCTTTCAACTACTCTCCATAATTGTTTCCAAACTTCCAAATTTCTTTCAAAGGGGGTCAATAATAAATCATTATTTTCGGTTAATGCAGCTAAATCTCTTCTCCAATTCAAAAATGCTAAATTTTCTTGTCTATCAATTTGTAGTTTACTTTGTTCTTTGTTCCATTTAGGACGTCTTGGGATAGTCAACCTATTTTCAAACATCATGTGCTTCTGTCTCATGGCAATCATTTCTTCTCCAGTTAAAAGTCCAGTCTGGTTTACAATACTAGTATTTCCAACCTTAATGATCTTAACTTGTTGCCCCTTTTCTGCTGTAAAATCAGTATCAGCAAGAGTTGCAGTACTTAAAAATTCATCAAGAGCATTTTCTTGAGTAACTGACCTTAATTTCACCCAATCATCTTCCTTTTTATCAGTAGTAAATCTCATTTCCCCATCTGGTAAGTACTCGATTTGATTTTCCTGTCGACGTTGATTAGCTATAGATCTACCTAAACCAATTAAATTCTTGTTTTTATGGTGGATTGGCTTTGGTCCCTTAGGGGCCTTCCATTTCTTTTGTTCTGGGTGAAGGGCACCTTTGTTGCTGTGTTCCATTGCTTATCCTTGTTGTATAGGGGTCAAAATATTCCTATGATTAATAAGAACAAAATAAATTTAAATGAGATGAGAAGTCGCAAACCAGAACGAAAAAAAAAAAATACTACGTGCTATTACCAATTATGGGTATGTAACTAAAATGGGAACGAAGCTATATGGTATGAACGGCTACCAGAGAAGACATGTAACATGTTTGTATAAAATTCTTATATTACTGGGTTTATCTTGGACATGGCCAGATAGTCGGATCCCAAAAAAATGTGAAATAATAAAAGCTAACAAGAACCTACAAGACTCCTGTAACGGATTTGGAATCTCCCTCCAGTATTCTCCTCAAAGATGAATGTACAGTATAAAATAATCATCAATTGTATAAACAAAAGTGAACTATTCAAGTGATATTATTAATTAAGTAAGAATTGTATTGGATAAAAAGAAGCGTATACTGATGAATTGAACGGAGGTTAGATGTATTGAGATAACCATTTAAATGCTTCAGAGTATCCTGATCTCATAACAACAGAAACCATAAACACTTCGATTGGTCTTTGTCCATCAGGTAATTTTCCAGTGTCCTTACCAGTAGTATTATATAAACCTAAAGCGTTTTTCAACTCCATTTCACCAACAGCAGTAGGGATATCAATCTTGTTACCCAAAATGACAAATGGAACATGACTTAATTCTTCAATCTTAAATAAGGACTCTAATTCGGCTTTAGATTCAGCAAATCTTTCTGGATCAGCAGCATCAACTAAGAAGACAATACCATTAACTTCAGGGAAATAATCTTTCCATAATCTTCTAGCTTGTTGATGTCCACCTAAATCAAAAGTAGTGAATCTGACTGAACCAATAGCTAATTCTTCACTGGTTGGATGTAATGTTGGTTGTAATGTGGCTAATCTGTCATTCTTTAACATGTGTAATAAGGTGGTCTTACCAGCGTTATCTAACCCTAAGAATAATAACTTTGCATGTTTGTTCCATAATCCTAAAGATGCTAAAACGTCTTGAAACCAATCGAAGATCCACATGTTTGATATTTGTCTACTAACTAAAGTTTAATTTATACAAGCGATTATCTATCAAAGAGATATTCGACAAGGTGTTTAGTTTTTTTTTTT
>LQHL01001608.1:0-18928 GCA_001655755.1 Hemisphaericaspora haegerdaliae
CATACCTCTTATTCCATATAATTCTAAAAACAATGAAGTTGTTGGTTACTTTTCCTTATTTTGCATCCCATTTTTAATATTTTGCACCATTCCCATGATGAACCGCCGTTTCTTCCGAATTAAAAAATAAATTAAAACTAAAAATATTAATAATCATTTATAGTGCAAACTACTCGGAACATGACGGTTCTACTCTGTTTATATATACAAGAAAGCATGGAAGAAGGTGTCACGAAGTCTGAAAATTAAAAATTGGTCTCATATACAGTAACTTTTTAGATATAAGTAAAGTTGGGGCAAAAAGCTTAAATTCTCTAACATTTTTGATGAACCTAAATGAAAAACAAATATCTATGGATCGACTAATGCCGGTGCCAATTTTCTAGATATTAAAATCATGAAATTGAATTGCAATTCAGATGTTAACATTCACATAGAAGGTATCTAATATTATATTCTGAAGAATTGGCTCTATTAATAACTCCATTGAATGAGTAGTATATGTTATTCAAGATGCCGACGGCGGATTATCCATTCCGAGATATTATACAAAATAGCTTGAAACTTAGGTTTATTTTCTGTAGTAACTAGCGACGTACATGAGAAACAATGTGAATGACGATACCGTCTCTTTATCTGATGTTTACATGCTTTCTTTTGGCTTTGTGTTCCAAGTTGGATCGGCTGATACCAATTGTCGTGCGGATCGGTAGAAACTAAAAAAAGGTTTAGCCGGTTCAAATTTAAGACCGATGGAAAAAAAATACTTTGTTAACCAATTTGAATATTTACCCGGTTAGTAATCTACGAAGGAATCAGTATTGTCTTTGAATGTCTATTAATGAATCTGTATATATATACATATACATATAAATGTAAGCATTTTCTTATAAGATATCGCTAACTAATCCACCTTTTTTCTTCATTTTTTGTTTTCTCTTGTCAATGATCGGAATTCCGCCCCAACCGTCGTCATCGGAAGTTTTCTTCACAACAGGTGCTGAATTTGTTGTTTGTCGACTCCATGCACTCGGATCAGCAATATTGTACTGATTAACTCTAGGAATCACTTTCTTTGTCAGTTTTTTCTCCAATGCCGGAAATTTATTGTCGGTCAAAGCAGAACTGGAACTATTCCTAGATGACATACTGGATAATGATGAGGAAGGAGACATCTGGGTGCTCTTTCCTGAACCCAATACAGGCAATGTCGACAACAAAGGAGCTTTTGTAGTATTGTCCAAGTAGTTGGGTCTATAGCTGCTGGAAGCTTGTGAGGTACTGATTATGGTAGTTGGCAGTTTCTTTGGTTGAACATTCTTAATGACGGATGTATATCTTATTGGTTGTGCAACAGGATTGATAATCTTGGTATGTTTAGGTTTTGCTAATGCTGGGAACTTATCTTTGGCGGAAGCTGCACCAGGAGAATTACTCTTGACCCAAGATGGATTCAAAACATTTGTAGATGATGTACCACCTAATACTGGGAATTGTTCTCTTTCTTCAATTACTACCAATTCTTTAACCACTGATAAGAGATCCTTCTGTAATGATGATCCTTCAGGATAGAATTCAGAGAATTCTTTAATCAATAAATGCAATTCTTCAGTCGACTGATGAATGAATAAATCTTGTTTATACAAAGTCAATAATTCATTTGCCGAAATCTTCTTATTCTTAAAACTATTGTTTAATTCATGGAATTCATCATATTTCTTGGAATCATAATTCAAATAATGCTTTGCCCTCTCTTCAAATCTTTTCCTCTTAACTTCTGGAGTTTGTTGTGCGGAATCATCATCACCTTGCCATCCTCTAATTATTGGACTGCTACTTCTAGCTTGGAAAGTAGATAGTTGTGAGAAATGGTGTGAGTTTGATCCAATTATTATTTTGTTGCTCCCCCCAGTCAATCCACCATGCTCCTTCAACATATGGGCAGTCAAGTCCAAATCATCTCTAAATACAACGAATTTCTTGTCGACACAACTAGCAACATTGCATACATAATGTTCCTTTTGAAAATGGTGATACAAGGAGTCATAGTTTCGGTAATAATCTGCTGTCTTGGGTTGAAGTTGATCACAAATATGACAACGCTCATGACGATCTCTGATATGAACATTTAATTCGTCTTCTGAATAGTATCTGTTGTTTTTCCCTCGACAGTGCTTACATTCTGGATGACCAGTGAATCCAGTTTCATCACCTTCTGCTTGATGCTTTTGGAGTTGCTTGTAACTATACAATGGAAGTTCAATCTTGAATGCTTTTTTGAACTTTGAACATATCAAACAGTAGTATTTCCCGTGTATTTCTTTGGCATGTTCTTGTAAATCCTTAAATGAGTCAAATGTATCATTACAAACTGAACAAATATTTTTTAATAATAGTAATGTATCGGCTTTTGCATAATTTGAAGTAAAGTCTACACTATATTTCTCATCACTAGTTATAATATCACTTCTAGTGATATCATTATACTCCTTATGCAATTGTTCAGTAATTATAATTCTTTCATTTTCACTACGACAAATCAAACATTGATTCTTTTCATATAAAGTTCGTTGTCGAAAAGTACATTTATGACAAGTTGAATGATTACATGGTGTCAAAGCAGCATATTGAATTTTGTCGGCACAAATTAGACATTGCTCACCTTCTGGAATTTCCTCTTCTTCTTCTTGTTGCTCTTGCTTCTTTCCATCTAGATTACGATTTGCTTTGAACCCTCCACGGGATGATGACTTAGTACCGGTACTACCACCACGACTTACACGTGATCTTTTGGGGATATTAGACGCTTGTTGTGAAGGCACACCTGTTGAAGTTGGTTCTGACATGGTTTTGATAGCAATGATGAGAAGCTAGGTATATAACAATCTATGTACAATATTGTGGTTAATGTGATTAATTTCAAAACGGTATCTTGAAATTCAACGCATCTTTTTTTCTTGTTAGTCATTTTTCTTTTGACGTGAAAAATTTTTTTTATTGGACGGAGTTGAATGATTCAACAACAACCATTAAGTGAAAAAGTATATGAGGCACAAGGAAGGCTGAAGAAATTACCAACAGACTAACTAAAGAATCAGAATAATATACAACTATAGAAAATATGTTCAACGTCAGTGCGACATTAAATGTCAGTAGGTTACTATACAATCCTAGTCTATGTTTACCCCATGCAACTGCCAGGTCATTTGATAAATTGACGATACCGTTGTCAATTCCAAACACTACCAGTCAAATCAAGGGGGTCGTGTTAGATAAAGATAACTGCTTCGCTAAAGATCATGATGATAAAGTTTGGCCCGCTTATCAAGTATGTATTTAACTCCTTTTAACCGGAATTGAACAATCAGAATTTCTAACCTGTTTGACGTAGGATACATGGAATAAGTTAAAGGAAGTATATCCAAAAGAGCATTTGTTAATTGTGAGTAATTCAGCGGGTACAAATGATGATATTGACCATGCTCAAGCTTCGAAACTAGAAAATGATACCGGGGTGACTGTTTTGAGACATTCCACCAAGAAGCCTGGATGCTTAGATGAAATCAAAGATTATTTTGCCAAGTTGGATATCAAACCAAATGAAATAGTTATTATCGGTGATAGGTTATTTACTGATATGATGATGGCAAATATGATGGGATGCTGGGGTATCTGGATAAGTGAAGGTGTAGAATTATCTCAAAAGATCTTTCCAAAACTAGAAAGACAACTATATGATAAATTGGTGACTAATAGACCTGATGCACCATTTGTCCCGCCTATTCCAAATGATGATTAAAGAAATGTTTCATTTGAAGTTGCCAAATTCTTTTCGATAAAGAAACTATTGGTTTAAAAATTTTGTTATGTTTGAAAATTCTAGGAACTTTTTGATTTTCGCAGCCAATAGATTTATGCAACCACAAACATCATAGACATACAAATAATTTTATACAAATATATATTAGAATTCTTGTTTATACCATCGACAATATCACCTATCAATTGAACGTGTCATTTCTTTTATCTCATGGTACTATAATAATGGTTCATAATGTTCTTTTCGATCCTCCCATTCCTAAGGGACAAAAAATAGATGTTGGGAATAATACAATTGTCGATGATATTTTTAGTATCTATAATTTAACAATATTTAAAAGTTTATTCAGAGTATACTTTGCATTCCTATTGATTCAATATATTCTAGTCTATGCATGCGTTCCATTGGAAGATATTGAAAATAGACCTCCTATATGTGTTGTGGCTAGTCTATACACGTTAATAATGGTATGTTTATGTGACTGTTTGAAACATGATTGTATTGTTTTTGGTACTAACCAACACATTAGTTTGCCGTAAACTGTCTGATACTACCATTATGTTCAAGTACAATTCCAACTTTGCTTTCACTTCGATGTATATTCGGTTCATTTATTCTTGAATTAATCACCCTTGTACTCAATATAATTGCTGTGGTTCAAAGCTTAAATGCTGGAGAAATGTTCCAAATTGAAAAGGACCGAAACAATCCAACCTCTACAAAGACAAGGGTAGATACCTATATCAATGTGTTTACTATCCTAGCCATGGGATTTACAACTTTGGCAACAGGTAGTCTCTTTTCATTATTTATCATTTGTTCAAAGGCATTGGACTATATTGCAAATAAGGTTGATCGTAGAGTTCTTAAGAACTCAAATGAATCTACAAGTTCTATGGATGAATATATTTCTTCACAAGACAAGTATTATCTGCTATGAAAAACTACTTGTAGGATACAATTATTTATAAATTATTATAATCTTTTTTAAATTAACTAATATACAAACAAATAAAACAATAAAACTAACATACAATAAATAAAAATAACTTGGACGTACGACAATATGATCATCAAAAGTATGCCATCCATAAAGTATCTGCTGCTGCCAAATTGCGTGGGTTAACTGCCTGTGAAATCAATTCCAAAATATTTTGTGTAGCTACTCCTGATCCAGACGAAACGTGACCCATAGTCATAACTCTCTTAATAATACTATCAACATTCAAACGAACAACTTCACGTAATTGCTTATCTTGTGGACTAGTAGATGTTCCATTTGCAATTACTGGGTGGGATCTATCATGTTGGGCAAACCAAGAAATAACTTCATCTCTAACAAACAATGTCAAGTATTGTTCTAAATCAGATTCAGGTTCAACCAATGCTCTGGCGATACAGGCAACATACACAGACAAAATTCCTTCTAATCCACTTTCACCAATTAACTTTTGAATATTTGGAGTTAATCTAAATGGAACTTGTTCTGCATTTACAAATATTGGAGTTGGCTTTCCAGCTTGACCATCAACACTCGCAGATTTGCTTGGCATCTTACATGGTAACATATCCGAAGTCCAAACATTACCGGAACCTGTGTTCACATGAATCTTTTGTGGTTGTCTTGCATTAACACACATCATATAAGTTGTGAAAATAAAAGAAGCATACTGTGAAGTAAATTGCTTACGGAACAACCAGAAGTCTTCAAAGTTTGGATACAAATCAATGAAATAATTCTTCAAAACAGTAGATGGAACTAATAATGATTGAATGGCACTTAATATTTCAACTCTAATACTTGCAAGATCAGGTTTTGGTAATCTTTGGTCATAGGCAGCTCTCAATTTTTCAATAGTATAAATGAATGGTTCATCACGGCTCTTACCATTTTTCTTACAGAAATCTTCGTAGATCTTTTGTAAAGTAATATCTTTAGGATCATCATTGACAATTCGGATATGTGGGGATAAAGGAACAGCGATAGGTAAAGTAAATTGGATATTACGACGACGTGTTTCTACCTTTCTTGAGATGCTATCATTGAAAATTCTAAATAATTGGAAAACACATTCTTCACGACGGCAATGACGTGCAGCTGGGAATTGAACTGCAAATGCATGTAAACTACCATCATGACCTCTGATTCTTAATCTCTTATAGCAAGCATTCGTTCCACGGGCTAAATCAATCGTTGGTAAGAATCTCTCAATCTTAACAAAGTGACTATTGCTATCTTTGTTCAATAAGTACTGTCCCGGAACTTCAATCTCTTCGAATTTCTGATGATGGAATTCACTTAAATGAGGACATAAGTTTTCTAAATTAACTTCTGAGAATCTTCTATCTAATTTATCTTCCAATCTATCTCTCCATTTTCTTAATTTGATAATATATGTTTCCAAGTTAGGTTTTCCTATAACCAAATCCTTTTCAAATTCAGCTCTAATTTGTTTAGGCAACACGGTTTCGGCAAATCTAGTAATATTCGCCTCAGTTATAGGAGGCAACTTAGCATCATCTCTTGGATTACCTAATCTATTCAAATATTGAACACCATCATTAAGTAAGGCAACACCTAATCTATATGCATCTTCATCAGCAGTACATTTGAATCTTTGATTAATTTGATCAACCAATGACTCTAAGGAAAGAGCTAATAATGGATAGGCTGTCTTCAAAATGCCCATAATTTCTTCAACATGTTCTAAAGGTTGACGTACCGAGTTTGGAATATTATTTCTAAATTGGGCATTAGTTTGCATCGAAGCATTAGTTGGAGATTGTTGGTTGTGTGTTGGCGATTGTTGAGTCGGAGATGCCTGTGACATGTTTGTAGGAGATTGCGCACTATTAGTTGGGGATCCTGCTTTATCTCCTTCGATATTTCCGTCATGAAGCTGTTTCTCATTATTTTCGGCACTATTTTCTGAGGAGTTTCCTTGACTAGATGCAGCTGCGGCAACTGCTTGTTGGCGTGCAAGTTCAATGGCTTGACGCTGTTGAGCAGCAAAATCCTCCTTAGTGGTACGAAGTTGGAAATGTAAAGCCTGCGGATAGCTCTTTGCAATTCTTACCAATATCTGCTTAGCCAATTTAGCTTCCTTATGAGATAATGAAGATAACAATTGAGGAATGAAAGTAATCCAATACCAAACAGGAACTTCTCCTCTGAAATTTTCAAATGCTTGTGCTAAAGTACCAGATGCATCATCTAAACTAATCAACCAAAGGATTCTGGCCAACAATTTTCTAGTTTTACCATTCTTGTAAAGACCAGCAGCTTGTAAGTAACAACTAATTGCATTGTTTGCGTAAACCATATCATTAGGATTTTCCTTGAAACGACGATCGTTAAACATACCCCACTCTGCCCATGCCTTGGGTAAATTAAGATCAATCTGCACTGAAGTCGCGAATGCTTTATTGGCTTCGTCTTTTTGGTTCAATTTGTTTAAGAACATACCCTTCAATGTAAAAAATTCCGCCTTTTGTTGTGTAGCAAAATATACCAAATTAGTATTACTAATAACATCAAGCCCAGTATTTAATTCGTTAGGATTTTGATAATGACATTTGACTTGCTCCTTCAACTTCAAGAATGCTTCTTGAATTTCAATATTTGGTAATTGATAAATTCTTGTCAATTCTTTGATACAAACTTCTGGCATATTGTGTTTTCTAGCAACATGAGCAAATCTATTGATGACCCAAGCAATTTCATGGAAACCTCTATATGCATACGAATTAGCATTGCCTCCGGCATTTGATTGTTGCAAAATTGGAATGAATGGCATATAGACTTTGTTAATAACTTGGAAGGCGTGTTGACGCCAAGTAACCAAGTCGTTCCAAATATTAATGTCATCCCAGATATTTGGTAATCTTTCTCTCCATACTTGTAATACCCTCTTCAATTCTTGAGATTTTACATCTAGATTCTCAGCATTTGTTGTTACCAAACTTGTATACACTTGACTTGCCTCCATGAATTCAACGTATTGTTGGAATGTATGCAATAATGGAATATGGGCATTGTTGAATCTCTGCGGTAAGCCATGCCACTTACGTAAGGCTAATTGAATACCTTCATCACATAATCGAGAAAGATCATTCAATGTTTCTTTCTTTTGACCAAATCCCTGCAAACAAAGGAAAGTTTCGAACACTTGACGACGTGGGGTTGGAACATCCATGACATTCTTTACAGTTTGATCCAACGTTTCTCTATCATTATACCAATCAGCAACTCTCCATCCACATTCTAAAAGCAAATCTGAAAAACCTTCATGTCTAGCCAAGTCAGTAAGAATATCCCAATGTTGTAATTTCTCTGAACAAAGAATCCAGTGATCTTCCCAAAGTGCATACTCTGATTCACCATATGGTAACGCTCCGCTTCTAGCTTTAATTTGAGCAGTTTCATATAATTGTTGGGCCTTATCCCAGAAACCAATTTGTTCATACGATAAAGCACTAATGGTTTCTGCATATTTAGCCCTTCTTCTCCACAATCCATAGAAAATATCGTCTTCTTTCAATGTAGCATACAATTTTGCCAAAGCATCCTGGGTAACCTCCCGAACTTCTGGGTTTGCATTAACAGATTCCTCATCAATTTTTTCGAGTATGTGAATACCTTGAGACCATGCATTGAAGTTAGATGCAAGGCATTCAACGGCAAATGGTGGCAACTGTAAGCCATCACAACGAGCAACACCTTCAAGTAAGGACTGGATTACATTTGGTCTACTATCAATTTGACGAGTATGGTAATCTTTTGATAACAAAATTACCAAGAATCGTGTGAAATCTAAATGTTCAGAACGTGGAATAGATGCAAAAACAATAGGAAAAATATTGGCCCATGTCTTGTGGATAGTATCACTACTTTGGTAGAACATATCAATTAAAGATTCCAAAATATCACCGGCTTTGATATCACCAACTGAGGATAAAAACAGCGCGTGTTTGTCTAACAATCGCTTCAAATCATCACTGGTTTCATCTACTTCCATTTTGTTTTCAGATTTTGGTAATGGATATACCTCTAATGGTGATAACTTGTTTTCTTCATCAACAAGTTTAATGATCTTTCCGTAGCTGATTGATCCAAAAATTAATTGTAATGCTTGATTCAACCAAGGGTAGTCAGCCAAGAATTCCCAATTCTGTTCACGTATCACGTAATACAATCTTTTAGATACATCTTTTTCTAAACTGTTATTCAAAATAGACATCAATTTCCTTCTAATTGATACATCAGCTGATCTGGTACCAACCATGAAAGGTTGTTCCATACGAACAGTAAGCTCAGTGCAACTAAAAGTATCATCTTCGAAAATGTCCACAATAATTTGATAAAATTCTTTGGATAATGTAGGTTCTCCACGAATTTCAAACACCATCATCTTTGATAAAATAGCGGCTTTTTCTTTTGTCGTCGGGAATAAATCGGTTCTTGAAAATACCCAGTTCTTAACTATCTTGATAATCTTTTCAAGGGTATCTTTGTCCAAACTACGTTCAAGTAATTGAGCCAATAATGATAAAAATATACGTCTCTGGTCTCCTAAATTGGAAATTCTCATTGAACACAAATTAAGAATCTTTTCAAGTAATTTAGTTGTCATTTTGGCCTCATATTCAGAGCTTGTAGCTTCCTTTGACGAAGATGACGATGATTGGGACCCTTGAAGGGTAATAGTGATGTGATCCTTGCAAAGTTTGCTGAATGTTTTCATGATCAGGGGAAGCAAAGGATCTAATGTAGACGGTCTATAATTAGCTAAAGTCCATGATAATGTTACACCAGCTGCGACTGAAGGCATGTCTCCCAAATCTTCTGATACTGTAGTAGTTAACAATGAAATAAATTCCTTGACATCATCTTCTTCTTCATCTTCTTCCTCTGATTCCTTTTGATCGTTAATTGCTTTAAGAATAGTTGACAAAACTCTTTGCAAAACTTCTTGAACATCATGATTTTCATTTTTAATACATTTCTCTAATAATTTCTGTAAATATGAAATATTCGACACCACCCATTCTGGTTTCTTCCATTCTAAAACGACCCCTAAAACTTCCAATGCGTTTAAACAGTAACCTAATAAATTGTTTGAATTCAAGTCATTAGAAAGTAAGAATTTTTCAAAGAAACTAAGTTTAACTGAAACTTCATGCCAATGGTTAGGACTTAATAAATCATATAATATACCTAAAGCTTTTTGACCTAATTCACTTTCTGATGCCCTTTGAGGACTAATGCAAACATATCTAATTAAAAATGTGACACAAGCTTCTCTTTGACCAAATGGAATAGAATAATTTGGAGAAGTAATAAAGTCAGCCTCGTGTGATTTCGATTCTTCTTCTATGGATTCTGGTTGTTCTTCTTCCTTTTGTAAGGAGTTGGCCCTTGCTTCCCAACGTAAAATCAATTCAGCCAATTCAATAGCTAATACTTGATTCTCAATTGCTGGATTTGCAAGAATTGTTAATTTACCCATAGCAGTAATAATATTTGAAATGAAATGTTCTCTGGCAACAAAGAATAAATCTGGGTGCTGGACAATGAATTGGTAGACATTCAAAACTTGAGTTACGTTAAATCCATCTTCTGAAATAATACGACGTGGCCATTTCAACCAACTTTCAGGTGCCTCTTCATCTTTCATTCTTTCTGACATTACTGGAGCCAATATATCTAAAGCTTGTCTAACCAAATGTCTTGAATCTGTTTGATGGGTTCTTAAAAGTGCCACAAACACTTGAGTAGCCAACTTAGCAGGAGTTTCATAGGCAGAAATGAAATATGAGGTAGTAACATATGCCACTTGCTTAGTTATATTATCTTCTAATTTGATATAATTCCAACTGAATTTAATAATGTCTTTACGTAAATCGTTGATAAACGTTGGAGCCAATTTAAGCAATAATGCAGTAACTTCAAGAAGTGCATATCTATAACTATCCATAGAACCTGATGTGTGATCGGTAATAATATCCGTGGTAGATTTCCAAATGTTATTACTCAATTTTTCTAACCATTCTGGATGTTGCTTCTCAAAGAATTTATCAATTTTTCCAACAACTTGAGATTCATAAATGAAGATAGGGTTGAAAACCTTCTTTAAGAAGAAAATCTTGGATTTTAAACATGGATCACTCCTACTAACAAATTCGATCGATTTATTCAAATAAGCCTCTCTGATCTCAATATCATTTGATGCAACTACTTCATTGAAAAGGAAATCTTCGATATCATTAGAAACTTTCAATTTCAACTTGCTGTGAAGATCGACAACTGTAAACACAATATCAAGTTCCTTGGGATTACTTCTAATAAAGTTGACAACAATAGTTTGAAGCTTTTCAATAGCTTGATCACTTTGGAAATGAGCTGCTGAAATCAAGGGACTCTTTCGAGTTTCAGAAATTTCTTCAACAACAGAAGATAAAAATAATAATAAATCTCTCTGACCATGAAACCAGGTGTTATCATGCTTGGTAATAGATACCAATAAATCAATCATGTTGGCAAATTTAATTACTCTCGATTCTTCATCGGTTTCACCTTTAATATCTTCAACTAAAACGGAAATCTTTTCCTCGGCCATTTTTCTAATATTTCCACATCCATCCATACCAGCAATTGTTGCGAGCATATTACCCAATTTTCTATTCTTGAAATTCTTAACTAAATATTCAATACAATTTTCAGCAAACCGATTCAAGAATTTAGAAACTGGTTTTCTAAATGGCGAATCTTGATGACGATCCAAATGACCTTCCAAGTATTGCAATGTGTTGATGATTTCTTCCATAAATGTATAAGCTTTAGCTGGCAATAAGTGGAAAATATTCAAAATAGCCATTACAATTTGTACGGTATGATTATTCTCAAGATCTTGACCAGCAATTTGTCTTAACGTATTAATTTGTGCCCAAGCCATTAAATGATCTAATAATTTTCTTCCAATTTCCACTCTGAAATATGAGATTAATAATTCCAATAACCTTGCTAAAGCTTCCAATCCAGAAACAGTCAATTTCTTATGATCTGACAAATTCATAAGCATAGGACGAAGTCCGTTTTGTAATAATTCCTTAGGTAATTTGGCATTTTCTTGTAAACTTGATGCTAAACCCTGGTGAGCCGCATTGATAATTTCAGTGGATTTATTACAAAGAGCCTTAAAGAAAACTCCCAAAATTCTGATTCTTGCTTCTGCTAATGATCCCAATGAAAAATCTGGCTTTGTTAATGCTAATGAAAGTAGTTTGATACAAACAACTCTAAGTTCAATCAATTGTTTTGAAGTACGGTATTCATAAAGACGGTGTACGTTGGCCAACGATTCATCTTCGGCATCCACTAAAGCCAATGCCTCCAATAACAATCTATTTAATTCTTCATTGAATGTCAAAAATGTATCAGGTAATCCCAAGCAAAATGTTATTGCGTCAATATTTCCTATTTGCATAGGGAAAGGTAATGCTCTCAATGGTTTTCCAAAGATTGGAGTTAATAATAAATGCTTACATGGACCCATAATTGATGAAATTGGAACTGATGTTGTTTCTGACAATACTTTCAAAGCTTCTTGAGCTACTTCTCTAACCATGGGTGTTGGACTTGCCAAATCATAAACCAATGCGCCAACAAGTGTTTGGAATGGTTTTTCCAAGACAGTCTCTTTGGTGACACCAGTATTACATGTTTTCAAAAGATCTAAAACTAGGGTCTTTGCCAGTTCACGAACTTCAAATGGTGCAGTTTCCGGTGTATCTCTTAATATGAAAAAGATTGATCTAACCAATTCAAATTGACGTTTAAAGAACCATTTTGCTGGAATATCTAAGTCATGGAACATTGTTTTGAGACCTAAGATACCACCTAATTTCGAATGATAGTATTCGTTATAACAACAATGAGTGAACTTATAAAACATTGATCTAAAAACTGGAGAATACAAGGCATTTTCATCAGATCCAAAAATTGTAACTGTAGTGGAATATATTTTCTTTATTGAGTCAATACCTTTTTGTCTAACCTCTTTGTCCCAGAAACTTAATGCAAAATTCAAAGCATTCAAGAATACCGTTTCACTAATATATGATTTCCCTTCATTATCATTAACTGAAAATTTTCTTTCCTTCTTAACTCTATCAATGACAGAAGTACCTAAATGAAGTAAGGTAAAATGAGTTACAATACCATCAATCAATTCACTAGCTTCAGCTTTCAAATCAGGAATAGAAACTGAGAAAAACATCATTTCCAATAATTTAGAAAATAATTTTTGTTGACGATCTAGTTTTGCACCATCTTTAATATCGGATTTTTCCAATTCCATTACATCTTCTTCTTCGATCTTTTCTAATTTCAAGAATTCAACAGCTTCATGAGAATATTGGGCAAAGTTATCTGGAATTGGAGAATTATTGATAAATAATTTCAAAATACTGGCCAAATAATTAAAAGCACTAATTCTATAGTGCTCCTTCAATCTAGGATCCTCTAATAATTTAATTGCTGACTCAATACCAGGAGTGATTGAAATTGGGACTTGTCCATTTAATCCATGAATAGTAAATAATGCTTTAACCTCTTGGTCTAATTCCGATTGTGATGCTAATTTACTACAAGGCTTGAAATTACGATGATTTCTTCCACCTAATTTACCCAAGATTCTAATAGCAGTATGTGAATGTTGATGATGATAAGGAACTGGTTCTAAATGCTTCCATAATGCAGCCATGATATCATCAATAACTGGTTCAATCATAGGATCAAAATATTCGGCAGTTAAATTATCAACACATAGTTCAAATGTACGTAAACCTTGAGTAACTAATTCTTGAGAACCATTAAGTGCATAAACCAAAGGTCTGGTTAAATAATTTAAATGAGGAACAAGGACAGAAAGTCTAACTGGAACAGTAAGACATAATTCAACATAAATATCCCTTTCATAAGGTCTTCTGGTGTTGGCAATCATTTTATTAAGATTTTCTAATAAAACTGGTAAAATTGGCATGATTTCTTTATAAAGATTTTCAAATCTTCCTCCACTAATACTTCTAAATAAAATTCTCACCAAATATGAATAAACTATAGGTTCTTCAGCTTGAGTTCCTAATCTTAACGATTCTAAAATTAAATGATTCAAATGAGGTAAAATGACAACTTCATTTATAGTGGGGAATAAATTAACTGACATAAAACAAAGTTTGAAAAGACGAATTAAAATATTGGATTTAATAACATCAGCTTTTCCTAATTGATCTAAATGATCACGAAGGAATGAAATTAATATACTGGCAAAATTAGCCAGAGTAATATCACTAGCCAAAAAGAATTGAGGTAAATGTAATAATGCAGCATTTTCCAACATTGATTCAAACATAAATGGTAATTCCGAACTTACGATTTCATTGAATGATGCTGGATCGATATGAATAAAAATGGTAGCAAAAATTTCCATTAAATCTTTTTCTTCTTTTGAAGAAGTAATTGGCGAATTTGATCCACCGGTGGAAAAATCAAATGCCTTAGTTTGTATTGTCTTTGATTTAGATGCTGAGAAGAAACGAAGACAACTTATACCGCCTCTAAATAATGCTCGCAAAATATTGACTTCTTCAAATGAGATTAATTTAGCTGAATCATTCCATTTATCATAATTGACTTGTTGACCAGGATTCTTAGGATCTGGAGTGGGTTGAGGTGGTACTGGTGGATTACAATTCTTTAATCCAAATATAACTGATTTCAAAAACGTCATTAATGTTCTAAATAAGTATCTTGCATCCTTCAACAAGTCAGTATTACTTGTAGTTGGATAACTTGCAATTGGAGAGTGTGCATCAATATTGAATAGATCAAGAGGAAATTCATCATCTTCTTTATCCTTCTGATTGTCATCATTCTCGTCCTTTTTTATATTGTCTTCTTCATCCATTCGATCTTCTTCCTTGTCTATTTCTTCTTGGTCAATGTCCATGTTATCATTATCGACATCATCTTTTGATTCTTGTTCAATGGAAGTATCAGGTTTCTTTGAATATCTCTCGATTGCCAATTGTGCTTCCTTTTCTTTTAATCCTTTCTTTCTTTCGAATTCCTTGTGCTTTGCAATAATGAATCCATACTTTCTATTCAAACTTTCGAATCTCTTGGCATAAGAATCAATAATAATCAAAAATAATTGTCTTCCTTCTAATTTATTAGATAATTTCATGATTCTTTCCACTAAATTTAATAATAATTTGGCACTCATGATTTGCACAGTTAATGCTAAGGTATCATCTTTCAATAAATCACAATAAATTATGACCGTACTCCAAATCTGTTTTGGAGTTAATTCATTTCTAACATTATGTATAAAATCGGCCACAGTGGAATAAGCCAATGGTCTTAAAGTTTCATAAGAAGTTAATCCATCACCAATCAAAATCTTTTCATTGAACAAAAGTTCAATTTGTGGAATGAATTGTGCTCGGAATGGAGTTGATAATATATGTCTAGTTGCATGTAATAATTCTTTTCTAGCTACTGATAATTCAGCAGGACAATCTTGTAAAAGACGTAAAATAACATCAGGAACTGCTTTAGATTGATCTGAATTCAAGTATTGATTAGCATATCCTCTAATAAAAACATAAGCTAAAAATGATGCTGCTTTAACTTGACCTAATATGAAATCTGAATATGCTTGACGATTGGTGATTTTAGGTGAAATTGAAGTAACAACTTTATTTTCTGATTCTTCTCGGTATTGTTTCTGTTGTTCTACTTGTAATGTCAATATTGTTATAATCTTTGGTAAGAAAAGTGGAAGTGATGATTGAACTAATGCTTTATATGATGAATATAAAGATACCATAGTAATAGGACATTCAGCCAATGTTTTAAATGAGAACATGGCTTTTCTTAATGATTTACTTGGAGTGGAGGTTTCTTCAAATGGTGAAACATCATTAGATTCAACTTCAGTAGTCGTAGTAGTGGTGGTCGATGCTGTAGTGGCAGGTTCATTGAAAACTTCTTGAACTGTTATTGTCATATTGTCATAAATTGTTCCAATTATTTCAACAAAAGGTTTAACTTTTTCAACTAGTTTA
This sequence comes from Hemisphaericaspora haegerdaliae, assembly GCA_001655755.1. Lineage (NCBI taxonomy): Eukaryota > Fungi > Ascomycota > Pichiomycetes > Serinales > Debaryomycetaceae > Hemisphaericaspora > Hemisphaericaspora haegerdaliae. The sequence goes on from LQHL01001608.1 coordinate 15,950, forward strand.
GCCTTGTATGCCTTGTGTAAACTAGTTATAATTTTCATACATAACACCCCGTTATCTTCATTTTCATCAACCAAAATCTTGGTTAAAGTATCTAATATTTCTTCAGAAAATGGTTGAAAAGTCTCATTCATAATTGATCTATGAATGATTTCTAAGATGGAATTACGCAATTTATGTTCAGGAGATGAACTAATAAATGAAATTGGAGTATCATTTAAGTTTTTAATGAAAATAGGTACTAAATTCTTCAAAAAGTATTCATATTCAGCTGCACCATTAAATGTTTCTATAGTGTCCAATAATTCTGATAAAATTGAATGTTGTTTGGTATAATCAGTGTTACTATCATTAAGCCTAGATACAAATGTATCTAGCTGTGCCGTATATGACATGATACTGTCCTTTCTATATACCTTTTTCCTGTCGAGTGGGGTGTTTAAGGTGAAAGAAAAGGGTTTGTTTATAACTTTGCAACACTTTTGTTGTAAAAAGAGAAAAAATTCAAACAAAAAAAAAATTGGGAAATTTCGTTTTGATCCAAATTTTCACAAGTCACGTGCAAGTCATGTGATGTTTAGAAAAGTTACCCTGCCATTGAAATACAATTGTTTCTCTCACCACACAATGAACTGGAATTCCTACACTATAAGGAATTTCTAGAACTTTACCTGGTAGTGTCTACCAGAATTTAAGGAATTCCAGTTTGTAAGTATGCAATGCTTATAAAGAACCTAGCATATAGACACATAAAACAGCATATATTGCTCATAAAACTTTGATTCTACAAAGAAATTCAATAGGTTTCCTATTCAACTCATTGATTTATATTGATTTCGTTCCTTTGAGTTGTCAGATGAATAGTAGATCAAATGGCTATAACGATCATAGATACTATACAACTCAGTCAAAAAGTATTTGTATCTACATTCGTATTCTCATTTTATTCATAAAAGTTGAGCACTTCCCTGTTATCAAAGAAGCCTTTCCAAATTTTTCATTGTTGACGCATCACTGTTTTTGTTCCTTCTCTCTAGTTTCCTTCTCTCTAGCTTCCTTCTCTCTAGCTTCCTTCTCCCTGCTAGCTTTCTCTCTAGCTGCTTTCATCCTAGCTTCCATCACTTTGCTCTTGTTGTCTTCTATCGATTTGAGCCATTCAGGCACCTCTGGCTCTGGAATTCCCATGGCTTTGAAAACTTTCTTCTGACAGTTACTTAAATGTATCCAGTCCCGTACAGGATTACAAGCACATTTATGACATGCTCTATAATCCAAATCCAAGGGACATTTCGTATATGCCGTATGTTTATAACCTATATCTTCAAAATAATGGATTTTTTCCTTAGGCAAGAATAAACTTACTGCCATTGAATGTATAGGTGCATCGCCCCATCGTTCATAAAAGAATCCTCCTTTCTTATCTAGAAAATCAAACAATTTGCCGTATGCTTCCGATCTCCAAAATTTTAGTGATGCGATTTCAAAATTCGTCCAAAAATGACATGTATTGTATGTATCTCCACCATCATCGCTTATAAAATCGATTAAATTTCCTGGGGAAACATATTGCGGGTTGTCATGAATGAATTCTTTCACATTGGGCCATAACGTCTTAATAGTTCTTGGATCTTCAAAAAAGGATATAGTGAATCCATAGGTTTTATCATTATCTTGCATATACTTGAAAACATCATAATTTATATCACAGTATATTTCAATTCTAGGTTCAACTCTCCAATACCAATCATAGTTATCCATGATTGGATTTTGCCAAAAGAATCCACTTTCAAATCTACACATGTGTCTATAAGATTCACTTCCACCATAAGTTACCTTCATCTTTCTAGCTTCTACAACCTTTTCTTGATCTATCCAATCGGGGTATGACCAATGCTCTTTTGGTACAACTTCATAGATAGCCTTACCAGACACCATGGCGGTAGTTAGTTTGATAAAGTCGTCAGTGAATGGGACGTCGTTGAAGAATATCCAATCATAATTAAAGTTCTTGTTAAACCTATCTTCAATATGTCGTATTGAAGTGATTAAATCCTCTATTTCCTCATTTCGAGCAAGGGTCACAAATGTTGCCTTCACCTTTTGGGACATTCTCACTTCTTTTGGAGGTAAAATCAAACGTTGATCAGTTAGATCACATTGAAGTGGATTGGCTGTAATATTCCCATTAAGTTCAATTGTTTGCTTGGTTCGGCAAAGATCTTTCCAGTTGTGAAAGATTTGATATCTCTCTGGACTGACCAAGAAATAAAATGATATGAGAGCTGAAATAATCACAACGACTTTAATGAGTCTATATTTTGATAAAACAATCAGCATCGATGAAAAGAAATAATGAATTTTTGGGGCAAAAAAAGTAGGTACACATTAGTTATGGATTTTTGTATGTATATGTATTCTCCTTGAGTGTTTCCAGAATCATGATTCTCGACATAGCGTATATGCTGTCTAAGGGGGGGCAGGGCCTATATAATAAAACCTATTGTTAGGACAGTTTCATTGTTCCAATAAAGGTTGCTTTTGATTTTCCATAATAAGAAAAAAAAATATTATTTGACCAAAAGCTTCACGTGGCTTAGAAGAGTTCCACCATTTTTCAAAGATTAACAGCATCATTTTATCATTGGAATGTGTTTAGAAAGTAAGCATCAAGATCTAAGATTAGATATGGAGGAGATTGAAAGTAGGAAATCCAGAAGTGTCAAAATCACTCAACAGTTAAAAATGGATCCTTTAACTTGAAACTCTTAATATGACTATTTTAAATTAAGAAATAAATCAAGTTGTTCAAGATAACAATTGTTAAAAAGGTATTAATTATGTTAATACTGTTCTAAAATGGTGTTTTATTACTTTCATATGTTCCTAGGGACCCTTATAAAAAGAAATCCCTTCCAATCGAGTCTTGTTGCAAAAAAATCCATAAAAAGAGTCTAGAACATAATTATTTTTTATGATGTTATC
>LQHL01001842.1:0-13105 GCA_001655755.1 Hemisphaericaspora haegerdaliae
TATATAAACATATATATAAATATTGTTTATTATTCTGATAATAACTTGATAAATCAAATAAATAAGAATTAATTGCCAATCATTTTCGCACCCAAACGGAAACGCCCTGCATATAATTATCATGTAGAATTTCTTTTTTTTGTCGTCGAAACTTCAATTTATAATTTCCCCTGGTCCATATTCAATTTCCAGTTTATTGTACATTTCTAATCCCTCACAGATAACACACTTCCCAATCATTGATTAACAGGATATACAGGAACAGCCGGAATCATAATTTGATATAAACAAATTCCAATTCTAAATACGAAACAAATTACAATTTTTTTTGGACCAAACCCGAGTCTTCCAATAGAAACTTAGCCCCTTTTTTTAATTTGTACAGGTTCATAGACTTTAATTGACTATACCTAACATTAATACATCAACAACAGAGCAATAGGTCATGTCTAAGATAGTTCGCTCCATCAAAAATGTCGCGGGGGGATACTCATCCACACAAGTCCTTGTAAGAAAAGCAACATCGAATGATGCCAGTAGTCCGACAACGTATGATATGGAAGAAATCTCCGCATGCACGTACCAATCTCAAACCGACTTTTTGGAAATCATGGACATGTTAGATCGTCGTCTTAATGACAAAGGTAAGAATTGGAGACATGTTGCTAAATCTCTTACTGTATTAGATTATTTGGTCAGATTCGGTTCAGAAAGATGCGTATTATGGGCCAAGGATAATATTTATATTATTAAAACTTTAAGGGAATTTATTCATTTTGACGACAATAGCAACGACCAGGGTGCTATTATTAGAGTGAAAGCAAAAGAATTGGTTTCTTTGTTACTTGACGATGAGAGATTAAAACAAGAACGTGCAATAGCAGCAAATAGAGGAAGAAATGGAGACGAAGACTTCAGCGACAATGGACGCGAAAGACAAAGAAGACCAAGAAGAGATACCGCTAACTCCAGGAGAAATGATCAACCGTACGATGCGGATTTGCAGAAAGCACTTGAGTTGTCAAGAATCACAGCAGAAGAAGAACAGAATCGTAAACAAACTGATGAAGATGACCCAGAATTAAAAGCAGCACTTAAGTTGTCATTAGAAGAAGAAGAAATGAGAAAGAGTAACCAGAACTTGCTTGATTTGAATGATGAGCAACCTCAACCTCAATATTATGTTGCCACTGGATACTATCAACCACAACAATTTTATGGGCAACCACAGCAAATGCAACAATATGATATGTTCGGAAATCCAATACAAAATGCTATGGATACAGGTTATTACCAACAGCAGGCTTATTTCCAGCAACAGCAACAGCAGCAGCAACAACAACAACAACAACAACCTCAGTTTAATCCTAATCAGTTTACTGGGTTCAACTATGGGCAACCTCAACAACAGCCTCAGCAGCAACAACAACAGCTTCAGCCACTCAAAACAGGTTCGAATAACCCATTTGCCTTGTCATCGGAAACGACATCTCCTACTAAAACGCCCACTTTGGATGCATTGGCACAACAACAACAGCAACAACCACAATTCTTTACCCAACCCCCACAACCGCAACCGCAACCGCAGCAACAATCCGTGCCATCGTCTTCTTCATCTAGATATAATGACACACACGAGTTGAACGATTTATTATCCCAAGGTACCGGCCTCGATACTTTTGGAAATACAGGAACTACCAGAATTCCTCATCAACACACAAAAACTCAAACTTTTATAAACTCCAGTGGTACTGGGTATAGACAAGCTTCCGATCAACAAAGATTAAGCTCAAACGCGACCGGAAATCCTTTCCTTAATACCGGAATAGGATATCAACAACCAACTCAACCTCAAGCACAACCACAGATAAATGCTGCTTATACTGGCTATGGTTTTGGAAATGCACAACCAGTGCAACAGAGAAACAACGATGGCCCTAGTTTGATAGATATTTAAGATATTGCTTGCATACTTTATTTTGGAAGTTTCTCCAGAATACAGTATTCCTTTTTTATTCTTCTTAATGTTTTAGTTGGCTCTTTTTCTACATGTCTTTTGAATGAAAAGATTTATTCAGTCTAGAAACGATGTACTTCTATGTATTATAATCTAAATAGATCAAGACTCTGCAATTCCATCTTGAAGATGGATTTAACACACCAATCCCATTCAAGAATGATTCCGTTCTTTACATTCTTCTTGAACTCCTTGATTAACTTGGTATCCTTATTCTTATTTGCGATTAAGATGGTTTGAGTTTTATTAGCAATTTCACTCTCCACAACGGATTTTAACAAGTTCTTCCCAGTCAAGGAAGGTTTTACTTCTCTATATTCTTTCATACCGTGATCCGACAATATATTAGAGATAACATCGACACCACCATTCAAATTCAGTGACAAATTGAAGCGCAATTGTTGAAATAAAATTCCTTGGTTTGGTGATGTTAACAATTTGTTAATTCCATTCTCTTTCTTCCTATACCCTAAATCTTTATCAGTGTTCACAATTTTATCCAATGTATAATCGTCAATATTTAAATCGCTCATAACTTGAGGATTTTCAATATTCTCAACAAGTTCGATTAAATACTTTGGATGAACAATCTTCTTGACTTTACTCAAACTTCTTAAAAACTTCTCTGTACGCAAGATTTTAGGAGCAATTAAAGTATTTGGAACAGCCTTTGTCAAATCAAACACCAACAATATTCCAAGATGTTCCAATTTGACACATTCAGCCCGAGATAAATTGATTTCGCTCTCGCAACCAGTCATAATAGCAACAATATCATAGTCAGTTGGTTTCTTCTTTTTCTTGGGAGATGTTTCCTTCGTTTCATCATCAAAGGCTCGTTTGCTAGGACTTAGTGATCCTTCTAGTTCGTTCATATAGGACTTCATTTTCCGTGAACTTTTAGACATTTCTTGATATTCTAACAAATCAGACATGTTATCATGTACCTTGGCTGCCGCTTTCTTAGCAGCTGAGCGTCCACCATAACGCGAGTTAGCCTGAATAGGAGAACTCTGTTGCTTATCTGGGATATGTTGTGATGATTGGGCGAGTTGCAATGAGCATTCCTCTATAGAGACGCCGTCACCGTTCTCATTATCATCTACTTCTGACTGAGGATCTAGCATATCATTATGATTTTGCTTAAGTTCAATTTCATTTTCCTTATTCTCCATAGAATTATCTGATATATGTACAATTTCATGTTTCGATTGTGACAATATGGGCATGGTATTTTCTTCACTAATACTATCATCAATATTGACGGTATCGTTAAATTCAACAGGATTTCTTTGCTCATACCATTGTTCAAGAACCTTTGGATCAAGTTTGGAATTTCCAATAAGAGTATCCAATTGGTCAAAACGTGAATATCTATTTTGTTTCCAATCTTGTAATTTCCATTTGATAAAGCATTCTTCCAACCAGATATGGTTTACTACTTTGATAATTGGCTCTCCGTTTTCGTCTAGCCATCTTTCCTTTGCAGTTTCATATTTTTTACCGTCTGGTCTTGCACAGATTAAGTAATCATTGTCCTTTTTCAAGGTTCTAGTAAATGTCCCACCCATGATAGTGATAAGATGGGAAAGATATGTTCTTGAATCCCCATAGTAGTTTGAAATTGAAATCTTAAGCCCGACTAGTTGTGGCATGGGTTCGGGAGGTATAGGATAATGTAAAATATTTGAATTCTGAGGAAGTGTCCACTCATTATAGACTATTAAATGATAAAGCCATTGTAGATTACCTACAATCACTCTACTATTCCGTGAACTTTCGACATAAGCCGTTCCTTGGCGATACTTTCCTAAGTAAATGTCAACCTCTGATGAAAAACTTCTCGAAATCACACCTCCATGACGTTCGATAAGCAATTTGATCGCACTACTCTGTCGTTGAGAAAGATGATAATCCAGGCAGATATAAATCTTCTTCCCGTCCAAAAACTTACCCGTAAATTGAGTATCTTCAGGTAAGGTATCCCACAAGAATTCCCTTTGGGTTTCATTACTGCCTCTATCTTGCCATATCTTCGGATTCGGCAACAAAAAATCATCCTCAGGTACATGAGTGCCTGAAACTATACATCTATCGACCCATTCTGGAACGACGACTTTGATACTCCCATCAATTATACTGGACGCAATTATGCTCTTTTCGTTACTCATGTCCACCGCGACCAAATGCGTTGTATATTTCGTCAACACATCCAAATAATCTCCTCCAAAGGCTTTCACACCTCCATATATCATTTCTTTATCCCCAGATGGTAGGTTATCAGCACAACAAATAAAGATATCTCTCAAGAAAAATTTGGGATCAGGATTATAACTTTTGACATTCTGGATTTTAATAAGTGAATCGTGAACCCACCTGGCCGAAGTAACCGGTATCATGGAACTGACAGCTTTACGGTATTCAATAAATTGAATAGACTCAGAGATAATGTGATTGACCTGAGGTTTAGTTTGAGGAACAGCGAGGTAGTCGTTGGTGTTTTCAAACTCATCTTTAATATATACATGATTTGCACCATTTGAATTAAGGAGATCTATTATGGATACAACATCATCTAACTTTGGTGATTTTACCACTAAAAATGTTAGGCCAGCAAATATCATTTCTGTTTCTACCTTATAACCTATGTTGTCTGCTGTCGTGATAATTCAACTAAAGGGTTTATAAGCCATGGCAAAAGTTTTCTAACAACAAACGCGACCTAAGACGCGCGTGCATGGAGAATTCTATTTTGTTTTCTGTTTTACACAAAAGCTAAGCATAAACAAAATATCTATTTAACTCTTCAATTTCTCAAAAAATGACTTTACGACCAAACTGGAAGGGTTGGATCATGTGGCTTCTACTTTGAATCACTTTTCTGAAGGAGATATTTAATAACTTTTAGAATGGTTTAGCTTTTTCATAACAAATCTAGCTAATAGTCGTTTGTAAGAAACCCGATCTCAATATCTAATAAAGGGAACGACTACATCTTAGCGATACCATGACTGGTTCAATCTAAGGATTTACAAATCGCTTTTAAACTATAATTGACTTCTGATTATTTAGAAGATTATACAAAATGCTATTATTATACAGTAGAAAATACATTCATCCAGTCCTATCCTAATCTCTAGACTCTTGCTCCATTGTGATCCTATGCGTACTTATACTTTCATCCATCAATGGCTTTCCTTCGGCATAAAACTTCTTAGCCCAGCTTCTGCACAAAATACTCGCCTTCATGAATTTCCTTGTAGCATATTTCTTGAAAAATTCATCATGTTCCACAGGTGATATCAAATATTGAAAGATTAATTCGACACAAGGCTTTAAATCAAGTAGACGATATCCTCCACTATAATGTATCAAATTACCATTCCATACTGGAACTTTTCCCAATATGAGACGTGCCAAGTACATAGCCAGGGCACAACAGAGGGAAGGTTTCATGCCAATAAATTTGTGATCAATAATTGTTATTTCAAGAAGGTATTTTCCCAACGTTCTCGATTGGACATCATAGTCATCTGCTTTGGAGATTCTTCGTAAAAAATTCATGGGATTTGGATAATTTAAGTCGAAGTTTAAGATTGTAAGAACATATTTTTCAGCTTGAAGGATTTCTTCCTCTGTATATGCCCCGTCGGTGAAGAATGCATAGTTTTTGATCAGGGGCGAGAATACTTCTTCATATTTTGCAGCTATGAATAGTGATGCAGTTGCAAGCAATTGCAATTTATCAATTTGAACAATTTCAATGGACATAAATCTATCCATTATATTAATTGCCAAAAACAAACTTTCCGGCAAAAGCCTGAATTTAAGATGCATTTCAACTAACCAGTCAACTAAAATTGATCTCATTTTTGGTTTTAAATGCTTTTGTTTATATAGATATTGAGAATCAGGTAACATTCTCAGTTCTAGTTCGTAAAAATATGTAAAAATTTCGTTAACATATTCACTGGCCATGAGGGTATCGTATCCATCTTCTTCATCAAGATCTTGCCATTCATAATCTATCAATCTTGTTTTCTTGTTAATATTATCAACATTATCGGCGTCAGGAATCTTCAATTTTTCAACGAGATTAGTCGATGATTCGGTTGCTTGTCTCTTTTGTGGAAGTCTGGATGGGACAACGAGTGAATTAGAACTGGTCGAAGTTCCATTGGGAATGTCAGATGCAATTGGTATAGATTTACTTGTTTTAGATTGTTGTTGATGTGATATGCCTAAGGGTTTCCTCTTTCTCACCTGTGTTTGTGATGATTGTTGTTGCAGATTTTGTTGTGACACCAATTGATCCTTTGATGTTACAAACTGATTGGAAACATCTCCCAAATATTGACGTTGTGGAGGATGTGCTATCGTTTCTAGCTTTGTTTGGGATGAAACAGACTCTTGTGATGCTGTTGTAGATGCTTGTATGTTACCAGATGGTTGAGTTTTCAGTTGATGCACTTTTGATCTTGTTATTTTGTAATCATTCTCATTGTTGATAGTAGCAGCCAGAGACATTATATGACTAGAATTTGATTATGAAATATGAAAGAAGAGTGTTAAAAGTTTTCACTTGAAGTAATGCTATGATATATATCTATATATCTATGTGTCAATGCGTATAAATTTCTCAAGCACCAATGAAGTAAGTAATGATAGGTTGGGAAGGGGGGTAAAGGACAATGTTGACAAGTGAATTTTGGTCTAGCGAATGACTAGTGGTAATGATATAAATGCACTATACAAATAATAATGAATATAGAAAGTAACAAAACAAATTGGAAAGATGGAAATTGTGAAATGTAAAGGAAGATTCACGTTAATTATGTGGTTGGTCCATAGTTTTTTCTCCCATACATCCCTTCCCACTACAACCAAAAAAAAAAAAATCCAATTTGTTGATGGTTCACCTCAAAATGGAAATTGGTTTCGTGGATTACACAAACATCAAAAAGAACAAAAAAATAAAAATAACTCCCATACATTTTTAAAATCGTTATGTTTTGTTTGTGTGCGTATTTGTTCTAAATCCTTTTTTTTTCCATTCTTTTATAGTGTAAACAAACTAATGAAAGACAACGGAGGGAGCCCACTTGAAATTTAGAAATTTACCATTTTCCTTTTTTTGGTTGTTGTTGCAGTTTGAATTTCAAACACTAAAGTTCGCGTATTTTTTGGGGTTGTCTACCTACCCACCTACCTACTGACTACCACTGGCTACTACTGGCTACTACTGGCTGCCACTGTCTGCACCTTTCACGCGCTTCTTGATTCTGTTTACTACATACATACAAAATATCTCTACCCATATCTATACCCATATCTTTTGAATAGATCAAGGTGGTGAGAAAGTTACATCTAGTAGTAGAAATCGTCAATGTTCTTGTTAATCATGTATAATCTTTCCTATTCAAAACTCTACCTAAAAATTAAAAACCTTTGAAACAGAAAATGAGTAAGTTCAGGTCATTTACCTGTTAGGCATTTGTTACAGAAGATGTTGTGATTTGCATCTCTTGTCAATATGTCATCAAATGGTTCTTTCTTTCTCCAGAATTTCTTTTTGCAACTGGTTTTTCGAAAATTTTCTTGATGGTACCTTCCAGATTTGGGTGAAAACAAAATAACGTCGGATTTATAACCTTTTATTATATGAATAAGTTATTTATTTTTAAATACATTTATGAATCCATACAGGCCTCATGTTGTTCTAACCAAAGCCTTGAAATAGCCCAACTAAGAATAAGATTTCCAGATTCGAGTATTGTATTCGGTAAGTGACGTCAAGATAAAGAAAATAAATAACTAAAATTTCGAGCTTCTATTTTAAGAAATGAACTTTGATTACATAAGCTTGATGCCCTCCTAGTTGAAAGCAAGTCCAGGAAACAAATTAGTTGATAAATCTTCTTCATTTTCACCATTGGCTTCTTTCTTCCTACGTGAACATACTTCACATGTACCACAAAGTTCATCATGATGATTACATTGATGTACACACAAGAAACGAACGCTATCGGTAGAATGTCGGCTCCTCCCTTTAGCTTTCAGACTATCATGGTTTATGGCAGTTATTAGTTCGGTTACTAAAGTACTCAACCTATCCATGCTCTCGTTGGACGTTCCCAGTGAATGTAGGCCACTTGTAGAATCTCTTACTTTGTGTTTCTCATTGATTTCTGGATAACCGGGATTCAGGTCATCACTTCTTTCGGAATCTGCAAACCCCACTTTTGCTGGCGTTCTTGCAGAGGTTGGAGGAGTTATGTTATATCCTGCAGATGTTGAAGATGGCGCCCATTGTCGAGGAAGAAAGGTCAGGGAAGCTTGTGGTTCCAGAAACGTAGTCCGGGGTATTTCAAATGCAGTTTGCCGATGTTCAGGTTCCAGCCCACGAATAGGGTGGTTCAGACTAGAAGGCACAGATTGGTAAATGGGTGTTGGCATATAATCGGAGGAAGCATGATTTACCGATGAATTTTGACAGATAGACTGTGGTTTAAATGTACCTTCACAAAAAGATGCCATATTCTCATTCAGTTTCTTGTCATTGGATTCTGCAGTAGTTGAACCTGGCACGTTGACAGCAGTAGATGATGTAAAAGCGGCTTGGCTAGACTGCGCCCTTTGTGACTCTTCTGTTTCTATCTGTCTATAATCTCTAAGGATTTCAATCAAGTTATCTTTGGTTAACAATATCACATTCTCTGAAGAAAGTCGGTAACCGTCCTCATTTGCCTTTTCTGGATCACCGATGTTTGCCTTGGAGATTTCTGTCTTCTCCAGCTTGTTCTCTTGATAATCATTATGATCTATTCCATTTGTAGCGCTCAATGGCGCCGTGGAAGGTTGGGGTGAGCGTAGGATTTGTGGATTTAAATTTTCAAAATCCATTTTCCTAAATTCTTTAAACAATTCTAGCAATTCCCTTTTCGTTAATTTATACTCAGAAGAAGTTTTGATTCCACTCTCATTAATCTCATTCGGATTGTCTACTTGCTTGTCCCTCGGAAGTTCCACCTTCCCCAGCCTTTTCCCTTGACTCTCAGTATATAAATCCTTGTATTTTCGTAATTTCCTACGCAATGCGTCATTTTCATCCAATGTACGTGAAGAGAAGGTTTCTTTCAAATTCAATTTCTTCTTCAATTTCTCAATCTCATTAGACTTTTCGGATATTTGATCTTTCAATGTATTATTCCTCCTCCTTTCTTCATTATACAAGAGGTTAAACTTTGCCGCCTGATCCTTCACTTTCTCAACTTCTATCTTATATTGCACCGCTTGTTCTCTGGACTTCTCAAAATCTGATTTGTACTTGGTCATCTGTTCCTTTGATTTCTCAACTTCTTTTCTCAAGCGTCCTATTACATTGGTCAAATCATTAGTCTTCACATCTTGAAGTACGTTATTTTCATTACTGAATCTTGCTTTGCTTTCCGGTACTTCCCTATCATGATCACTGAATATATCAAATAATTTGTCTACTTCTTTGTCCTGATTATTAAAAATATTACGCATACTCTTGTCCTTTTCGAATGTACCGTTAGCGAATATGGGGCCCTTCTGCTTTAATGGACTAGCGGGATTTGAGCGCATTCGATAAATATGATCTCCATAATCGTTGGATATTCGTTTAGATGGTGAAAATCTGACATTGCCTTTATCCTGTTGCACATTTTTGATCTTTACTGAGTCGTGATCGCCTTTTAATGGTGAGTCGATATCTTTGAATTCCAGGAGATCTATGTCAAGGTTCAATTGATTGTCAGTCGGTGAATCAAAGGAAATATCATAAGCGTGTCTAGTTGGTGAGGTTGAAACTCCTACCCAACGATTGATCTCCTCAGTAGATTCGTCCAAGCTTTTCATGACGTTGATTAATAACTTAGGATGTTACAATCTAGATTTGCGGTTGATGTTTTTGTAAACTTCAAAAGTTACTGTTTATAGTTTTCCGGATTTTAGGTTTTTATTTTTTCTTTTCATTTACCATTTACGCGTCCTGAATCCCAGAACTCTTACTATCCAACTACCTAAGAACAATCCCATTAAGAATATAAAAATCAAGTTAACATTACCAATCTCGAAAAGGGAGATTCGATATATCAGGTAACCAATTGAAAAACATTAAATACTTTTTATTGATGGAAAAGCAATCAAAAACAATCAGGATCTATCCAGTATTAAATTAACCCTAAACTTTCGCTCATGGTAAGGCTGTGCTACCAATTGCGAATAACCTACTCCAGATATAGGCAATTTTCACAAAACTTTTGATTTTATTTGGACATGAAGAGATAGATGTGTATTCAAGGGAAGCATTAGGGAAATATTATTAACCGTGCCGAACATGTATGAAAACTATTTAGTTCATGTGAAAGATGACTCTCAATTTCGAAGTCATAATCCCATGCTTTTCTCATAAGAAATTTACTGTATCTTGTATAATTTGCAAGTTCCATTTCGATTCTTCTTCCGAGAATTGCAAGAAATGGTAGACACAAAATTTAAAAGTGGGACCTTGAACTTTCTGCATCCATGTTTTGATTTCCGGGAACGTGGCCCACGTTTTCATAAATATGCAATCGAGACAGATAAAAGAAGATCGAACTTGTCCAAAACACAATAAAACTATACTAGACTCCTCTAAATGAGTAGCTGGGTATCTTGAGATTAAAATCATCATAATTTCGGTTCTTGCAGGCTAACGTCATCGCATAAAACCGGTCCAATTTTCCTAAACAAGCATCAAAAATTTCCAAAAAAAAAAAAAGATCTGTTCAACTGAAACAAGATCCCTTCTAATTACAGTTCCAAGTTAAACTGCAAATTTAATCGCAAAGCAATGTCCGAGGCCAGAGTTAATGAATTAGCTTTAGAATTAAAGGCTAACTTAAAGCAATTTCCAAACTTCCCAAAGGAAGGTATTCTTTTTGAGGATTTCCTTCCTATTTTCACCAAACCAGATCTTTTCCAAAAGTTAGTTGAAGCATTCAAATTACATGTTGGCGAAAGAAAGGTTGACTACGTCATTGGTTTAGAATCTCGTGGATTTTTATTTGGTCCAACTTTAGCCCTTGCTCTTAACGCCGGTTTCGTCCCTGTTAGAAAGCCAGGTAAATTACCAGGCCCAACATATTCTGTTGAATTCCAAAAGGAATATGGTTCTGATGCTTTTGAAATCCAAAAAGACACGATTCCAACTGGCTCTAAAGTATTGATCGTCGACGATATCTTGGCCACTGGTGGCAGTGCTTTCGGTGCAGGAGAATTGGCTAAGATGACTGGTGCTGAAATTATTGAATACTTATTTGTTATGGAATTGGACTTCTTGAAAGGTAGAGATAGATTGGACGCTCCAGTATTCACTTTGTTCGGCGGTCAACTTGAAAAGCTTCAATAAATTCACAAGGAATCATGCTTTTTAAAGTAAATTAATATGTATTAATATTTGTAGAAATGAGTATTGGATTATCCGCTCTTAAAAATCAAAAATGCTAATTCATCAATATAGAAATAAATGAAGAAACCTTGTTCATGAGTAACGTAACTTCCGAAACTTTTACCAACTATAACATGCCAAGTTGGACCATAAATTTGATCTAATTCTTTCTTCAAATATGTAGCGATATCCTTCTCTATTTTATAGGATACCAATGCTTGTTGTGACAATTCGAATACCTTGGTTTGAATTTCCTCAGATAAATCAGATGCCTTTAAAATTGCTATTCATTTTGAACGTTTTCTCAAATGTGGTTGTCTAAACGTTGATATTTAAACAACGCAAGAAAACGAGCATTCTTGTTAGTAACTACTTTCAAAAGAATTTATAATCCATAATAAAATACATACGAGCGTTCTCTGTTGTAGACATCGTAGTGACTATAGAATTAGGGATGCTGCGTTTGTTGGTTTCAGGTGATGGTGATGGTGATAAACCACCTAATATTTAGATTGTTTTTTTTCCACCTCCATTTAAGTTTGTGTGAGACACAGATTTTCATTTTTGCAATCAAATAGATTTCTATATAGGTTCGAATAAAACGATCTTACATACATTGATCAATATTTTACATCATAGAAAATGGGAAATAACTTAAAGACTGGCCTTCACATATTCTACTTTGTTGGCTTGTACGTCGTCTCTAAATTGGTCAACCCCAAGAGAACTTGTATGACCCCAAGGTTTCATTTTGTTTTCACGGTCTATTGCTGCACTGAAGCAATCCAACCATCCTTCTCTATCAAAGGCCCTATTAACAGCATCTAAAGTATCTGGATGAATCAAATGAGTGTTTAAACCAACGTTGTCCAAAATCGTAGCTATCTGTAAAATTAACCCTAATGTGGTGATAAAACCGGACTCTCCTAAATCTTGATGTCTCACAATTGCTTCACATACTGCATCTGCATAATCCTTATTACCAGTTCTTTCTAAAACTAAATCTCTGGAAATAATTCCACCCCAAGTTTCGAATGACATTTTAGTGGCATGCATATTTTCATCAGTTGTTCCAATATCATGTAAAAGACTGGTGACATATATAACCTCAGGATCCAAATTCCAGGAAGGGAATTGATCTTTAATTATAGCAACACTGTAGAAATAAACTCTGACAGAGTGGTTGAAGACTTGAGGTGGAAGCTTTTCTTTAGCGTAGTCATATACAAACTTTGACAATTCTGAGGTTGGTAAGTTTGTTGAAGTTTGCGCAGTAGGCTGCTTTGGGTTTGGAATTGCTTCCTTAACATCTCTTGAAATCTTAACGAATCCGTATTCAGCCATTGTGCTACCTGGGGCTCTAATTACTTTTTATTAATATGTAACTGAATTTGACCTTTAACAGTAGAAATTAAATGCCATTTTATACCACAGATGTATTTTTCAAAAGAGTCACCATGAACAATGTGTGGGGAAAAATAATTGTTTAATTGCTTTTAAGAACAATATGAAAATTACTAAGCAAGAGAGGAAGAAGAAAGGAAATTAGAATTAGAATTAGGGGCCCAAATTATTGATTCAAACCCCGCGCCCCATTATGCCCATCTGATCAAAAGTCTCTCATAGATTGATAC
>LQHL01001842.1:13125-35854 GCA_001655755.1 Hemisphaericaspora haegerdaliae
TTCAAACCCCGCGCCCCATTATACACATCTGATAAAAAGTCTCTGACAGATTGATATAAGTTTTTAATGTATGGTTTTTGGGGGCTAGACCACTATCATTCAATTCCTCTTATTTTGTTGAACCAATGCTTATCTAAAATGGATTATCGGTCATGTAGAGTAATTAGTCATCAGATAGATAAAGAATACACTGCTTACAATTAGCTGATAATTTCTAATCTGAATGTGCAACCGGGATGCGTTCGGATATTCCTAATCTTGATTAACGAATCGGGAATTTGAAGCAATTCCATCACAAACCAATAATTTATTGTGAATGATCGAGTTTAATTTTCGTAGTATGCAGTGCTGATTTACAAATCAAGTACTTCAAGTAGTGGTAAGTAACCCAACTTAAACTCAACTAAATATCTAGCCTTTTCATTGACACCAATTCTAGTCGTGTACATCGCACAATAAAATAATGCAGCTCTTCACTCTATCTTTTCCAAGATCTAGTTTGAACAATCTACACGACGCCTAGTAAACCATATCAATTCACAAACCTTTCAGTTTAGAACTAAAAACCACCTATATTAGAAAAATCAATCAATCGACTCTAGAGTAGAAAAGAAGATGTCATTAGAGGCAAAGACATCGAGACTACTAACTCATTACTACAAGTTAGCACATCTGCAGAAAATACACTATTCAGTATTAGTATCTAACACCAACAATCATCAAGAATTATTGGAACTAGAATTGCAAATAAGACATCAGAATCCCAAAATTTTAATAACATATTATAATAAATGTTTGTTCTATTTTTCATTTGATCATAACTACAACGACAATGCATTCCTTATAGGTCTAATGGAATCGTTTCCCGGTTTGGAAATTAAGTTTTCAAATTTCGTAACTTCAGATCAGTTTTCCAATCCTCCTAAGACAAGCAAAGATAAGGGTGATGAAACCGAGGAATTCTTTCCCTTCGAGACACTAAGCTTTTTGAAAGCAGTTAAGAAGATGGTCTTGTACGAACTATCTAGTAAAGGCGTAGTTCAGTTGTTTGGAAATTATTGTGTGATTAGCGAAGACAAGAAAACGTATTCAATACTATGTCTAGATCCTATCCTTTTCCCCAATGGGGATTTGATGATTTCTTGCGTCCAAAGAGAACCCATAAAACTATTTAGTTCTTCATTGAAATTTTCCGAGGATAAAATAATCGATCAGAATTTTGTCGTATATCTAATACCCAGTGGGATAAGGTGTCATTTATTCGATCCTAATGACCTTCGAAATAACTGCGTAGATCTAAGTAGCTCAGAGAATGCAGATCTTTTGAAATTATTAACATTAAGTACAGGTATCCAATATGGCCTAGATAGCGAACTTGTTTGGTTCAAACTAGTTCCAAACTTAAAGCATCTAAACAATCAAACGTCCCCCATTTCGAAATTTATTCATACGGTCGAGAATAGAAAGTTTATACTATGGCCCTGGAATCTATGCTTATTACAGATAGGTAAAACTGAACATTTACCTGAACAGTTCAATTTGGATCAACATCCAAACTCAACGAACCCACTCCAGCTAATTTCCGAATTTGTTGATTTTCATATAACTTACAACATCAAACAACAGCAAGAGGAACAGCAACACCAAGAGATTCCAGCTGCTACTGTAGGTTATGATATGCCCAGTGTTCCCTCTTCAATCGGTGACGTTGGGTCAGTGGGGCAAATAGATGCTCAAAAGGACTTTGGTTCTATTGAGATAAACATGAACACCCCAATTGGTGCTGAAATATTTAATCTACAATCTGCAGACGCCTTTTTCAAAACGGATAATGGAGTGGATCTTAAGGTAGAGACGGAGAATCTGAATCATGACGAGGATGAAGACATGGAAATAGATGATTTATTTGGAGGTGACGATGAAGACGAGGATAAATTTACGGAGGATGAAATGGTAAAGAATGAAGCAAGTGGAAAACTGCCAAGTGAAGAGGTTGTACCGGAAAATTCAACTGGAATTGAAACGGGATTCGATGAATTATTCGAAATGGAGGAAAAAGCTAGGGCGTCTAGTGAGGAAAGTAAGAGAGAAGAAACCCTCTTACCAAAAGAGACAACGAGGTTACGTTATTTTGACATACCTAAAGATGAAATGATGGTATCAAAATTTATTAGCCCGGATTACAAAGATCCAGGTGCACCATTGCCAATTTTACCCACGCCTTTTGTTCTGTCAACCATGCCGCAATCTACAATTACCACAAATCCGCCATCAGCGGGACCAATAAATGACAATACATATGATGTGGAGGACGGTAACAATGCTAATTGGACCCAATCTGCACCTCCTCTGCATATTCCCCAACAGAAGTCTATTTTTTCTCCGATTTTATTCAATCCCATCATCAAGAGCAACATTGATACAAAGTATGGAAAAGGTGGAAAATTTTACGTTGAAAGAGAATCTTCCGTTGATCCAACTTTGGAGAAGGCAAGACGTGCGATAAGAGCAACAAGTGTCAGTGGATTGGAGATTTCATTTAATAAAGAGCCTGATACCAAACAGAGAAGAGAATCATTAGGAGAGATTAACGGTTCAGAATCATCAAGTGAAGAAAGTGACGAAGATGAAGAGTTAATGGAGGGCGATATTACACATTCTCCACCATTGAAATTGAACACTTATAACGAATCTGCTTTGTTTGCGGGAAATAATATAGGCACAGCTGGTGGAATTGGGACTGGTCTAACAAACCCAGTTATCTCCGCGGAACTTCAAACGTCAAGTAATAATGTAGAGAGGCCAGGATACAATCAATTTCTGATGAATACTGGTGGGGTAGGCTCACCTTTTGCAAATCAACTAGCCAAATTTCCCATACTAAAAGGAGATTCGCCGTTTTCTACTAATGAAATGCAGCTGACTTTGTCTCCTGTAGATTTTGGAACAGTCCCAATTCAACAGACGCCACAATTACAAGCAGGTGCCAACCATATTGAAAGCTCAGTTGATAAAGGTGAAAGTTCAGAAACATCGCCGTCAAAACATATAAACGAATCGTCTAATTATTTACCTTTAATTCTCAGAAGTATCAATATTTCAACGATTCCGAATATGTTTTTGATGAACAATCTTACCAGCAAACAACTTTTACCATCTTTCACAATCAATGACGATGATTTAGATAACGACCTTGAGATTACCAAAAGCAATGAGATGATAATAAAATCTGAGAATGTGAGAGAGTTTCTTAATTTCTTGTCACCTAATATTGTTTACGATCTTGGCTTAATAAACATTAAAACAGAATTAGAATTTTATTTCAATAACTTCACTCCCCAAGGTACTAATTTGTCGTCGAATTTTGTTAGATATCATTCACCTCCTAAATTTTTCAAAGATGAATTTGCTACTATATTCCCATATTCGTACAGAGTCAATATGATTGAATTTCTAAGAGACTATAAGGCATTGGAAATCGAAGATCCTCTAGATAATCAATTGAGTTTCTTAGAGGATATTACAAACGATGACGATTTTGAAGACCCCAAAAAGCTGTACAAGAAATTGAAATCTTTGGAATGGGACACATTTGACTTACAAGGAACAGATATCGAGATTTTTGATAACTATAAGGAGTTAACTACTCAGTTGAACTTAAAAACTGTCCCAGATGATGACGTATGCTTCAAGTTGCCAATAGTCAAGACGAAAATATTGAAGAACAATAACATCGTGAATCTAAACAGCATCGGATTGAACTTTTGGAAATATCTAAATTTTAGTCCAGTTCGAGATCAGAAAAGTTTCCAAATCTTGGTCATTGATGAAGCTGCAGATAATAACATGTGCACAAAGGAGCTCTTGGATCTTCTTTCTTTCAGCTATGGCGAATGCAATTTGGGAAATATTTCAAGAGTTAACTTGTCAACAGTAGAAACCAGGCAAGATCTCGAATCTATTTCAAACGGCATGCTATTGATCAATAAGGATAAAGGTCAAACTTACAATGAGTTCTACATGCAGGTAAACAAGAGACTCATTTCATTAGTGGAATTGATTAGATTGGATCTTATTAACAAGACAAATAATTTTGAATTTGATCGACCATTGTTGCTCTTGTTTATCAACTATAATCAAAGTCTTAATTCAACACTCCAAATTTGCAAAATTTTCAGGAACTTTAAAGTTGCTTTAACCCAGCATCAATTACCATTGGTACAAATATTTAGTAAGATCATCCCGTCCTCGTTCATAATGAAGAGATTCGAAGGGGAAAAATACTTGAAGATACTCAGCAATTACAAACTAACTAAACTTTCAATGAATCTCTATAATGAATGCCCCAGTGATTTGACTAATAAGGATGTTTCCAAGAGTATATTTACCTCAATTGTAAAGGAACCACCAGCAAAGATTCAATTTAAGTTTATGAGTTCTTCTCTCAAGGATAACAATTTCAATGATGATATATTCTTGCATCTCGCTTATGAAAGGTCAATTGACAAAAGATGGTTTTCTGTGGCATGGTCTGATCCCTTTGGGTCGGTAACCTACAATAGGTCGTGGTACTGTAGTAATTCTGCTTCCAACATTTCAAATGGAAACTATGGTGGTGATGCTTCAGATATTGCAAGCATTAGTGATGAAATCTGGAATATTTCCATTGAGCTTTTCAAGAATTTGAATGATGAAATGAACAATAAAGCAACAACCATGGGAGGTAAGAAGTTTTTAGTATTAACCAGGATAAACAGTGTCATTCCCGATGACGAATTAGTTCAATGGAAGAGATTGAGTATGAAACACAAAGAAATTTCTTTGATTGTTCTATCCGTTGGTCAGGCACCGAAGTTGATATTCGCTAGTGATTATTCAGTAGAAATGTCTTGTTCTGAAAATGACCAATCTCCTGCAGGATTATTTTCCATCAATGCACCACAATTAAGAGACCAAACACCATTATCTCAAGACAGAGAAAGCTTTTTCAAAGCATTTTCTACTTCTGATAATTCATCACCTACTGGATCTGGTGGCGTTATGGTTACTTCACCAAATGGGTTAATATTTCATTCGCCGCAACAATTTCTCAACGCTCCTGCAAATTTCTTTTCACCACAAGACCCAACATCAGGAGGCATTTTAGCGGGAGGCATGAATGGTTGCATGGGATCAGACATGAACCTTCATGATCCCGAATCAGAAATAGTAGGGTTAATACCTAAGATTCCTTTACCTTCCTTCAATTCGCCGTCGAGGTTAGGAATGAAAATTGGATATTTAGTCAAAAAATGGGAACGAGAACATGACAAAAGTGATTGCGATCTGTCATCTTATTTGGCCTTTGAAGTTAACTTGCTTAGTTGTTCCAATTATTGGGATTTGGATATCCTTATGAAACTAATTCTTGATCAGTATAAGAAATTAATTGCTTTGAGTGACATTCTTTGTTTGCGGGATATTGATGGAAAAATGATGACATCAGAAGAAGAAGAACTCAATGATAGAATTATCAACTACGAAGTAAGTGGACTTGTACCTTGGCATATAGCCGCTGTTGGAAAATCACTAGATTATTTGGTACATGTATATGTCGAAGAGTAAGTAACTAACAGAACATAACTTTTAAGATTTAGTCACGTGTATTTTCTTTCTTTTTTTCTGTCCCCCTCGATCTCTTTGATGATAAAAAAAATTACGGAAATTCTTCTTTCATCCAATAGTTTCATTAACAACCATCAATATATCAATAGAATGTCCGAAAGTACAACGTCGGGTATCAAACGTGAATCTTTGGATGCAGACAAGTTGGATGACAATCTTCCTAATGACAATGATTTGACGTTCGATGAGGAATTCAGAAGAGCCGATGAAGAGCAAGAAGAAGAACAGAACTCCTCGAACTTGAAACGTAAGAGAGAAGATGAACAAGAATTAGGAAAAGACAAACATCCCGAACAGGAAGACGATGATGAAGATGAGGATGATGAGGAAGATGAGGATGACGAGGACGAGGAAGATGATGAAATTACTGGACGAAAGAGAAAGAGAAGAAGAGGGGCCAACCAGTTTATTGATATCGAAGCAGAAGTGGACGACGAAGAAGAAGATGAGCTAGATGAAGATGATGAAGAAGCAGAGTTATTGCGTGAACAATTTATTGCTGATGAGCACGTTGCTGATGATAACGAAAGAGCCCATCGTGATGATAGATTGCATAGAGAATATGATCGTCGTCGTCAAGAAGAAGAAGATCAAGATGCGGAAAAGTTGGCAGAGAAATTAAAGCAAAGATATAGAAAGAGCCATGTAGCATACAGAGGTGAAACGGCAACAAGTGGAACTGTTTCTCAGAAGTTGTTAATGCCATCCATTAATGATCCATCAATTTATGCCATCAGATGTAGCCCAGGGAGAGAAAAGGATTTAGTCCGTAAATTGTATGAGAAGAAGAGAACTCTAGATAGACTGAATAACCCATTGGACATTTTAACAGTATTTCAAAGAGATTCGTTTAGAGGTTATATTTATATTGAAGCAAAGAGACCGGATGCCATTGATAAGGCTCTTGCAGGTATGGTGAATATATACATAAGAGACAAATTATTAGTTCCTGTTAAAGAATATCCTGATTTATTAAAACAGGTTAAGTCCACTGATGTTGAACTTGTTCCTGGAATCTATGTTCGTATTACAAGAGGTAAGTATAAGGGAGATCTTGCGATTGTTGATAATTTATCCGAAAATGGGTTAGATGTACGTTGTAAGCTTGTGCCTAGACTTGACTATGGTAGAAATGATGAAACCGATAAAGATGGTAGAAAAATAAAGCTGAAAGTTAGACCAATGCCTAGACTTTTCAACGAGCAAGAAGCCAGAATGTACGATGGTGAATATTTGCAACCTGGCAGAGCTACTCGTAGTTATATTTACAGAGGCGAAGAATATAATGAAGGGTTCTTATTTAAAGATTTTAAATTACAATTCGTTCAAACCAAGGATGTTCACCCAACTTTGGCTGAATTAGATAGATTCCAGACTGGCAATGAAGAAGATGGTTTGGACTTATCCGCCATTGCTGCCTCCTTAAAGAACAAAAATAAATCTGAAGGAAAACAATCTACCGCATTCCAACCAGGAGATAAAGTTGAAATTCGTCGTGGTGAACAAGCCAAGACTATAGGTTTAGTTATCGAAGCTGCGTTGAATGAAATTACAATCTCTGTCACTGACAGTGGTGATCCAAAGTTTGTGAACCAAAGGTTAACAGTTCCTGCTAATGATTTGAGAAAGATTTTTCATGAAGGTGATCATGTTCGAATTGTTGAAGGGAAACATTTTGATGAAACTGGTTTAGTTATTAAGATTGATGGAGATTCTGTGGTTCTTGTAAGTGATCAGACAAGAGAAGATGTTCGTGTCTTCGCAAACTACTTAGTCAAGGCCACAGATGCTTCTTCTAATGCTGATAGTGCAAATAGCAAGTATGATATCAAAGATTTAGTTGAGTTGAATGCATCTACAGTCGGTGTAATCATCAAAGCAGAAAAGAACATATTTGAAATTCTTACATCTGACGGGCGTGTTTTGTCTGTCAAGCCAACTGGTATTGCATCCAAATTGAACTTGAGTCGTCGTGAACAAGTTGCAACAGATAGAAATGGTTTTACTATAAAAGTTGGTGACACAGTTAGAGAATCTCTTGGAGAGAAGAAAAGGGAAGGTGCAATTTTACATATATACAAGAACTCCTTATTTATCAAGCTGAACGAAATTGTTGAAAACTTGGGTATATTTGTCACAAATCGAATGAATGTAAACACCATCAGTACCAAAGATTCCATGATGTCCAAGAGTCTTGGTCCAGATTTAACCAGTATGAATCCAGACTTGAAGTTAGCCAACACAGCCGCAGTTTCTGGTTTAAAGACCCGTGCCGGTGGCAGAGATAAGTTAATATACAAGGATGTGGCTGTCACTAGTGGTAGTTACAAAGGTTTAAAGGGTAAGGTTGTTGAAGCTGATGATGTATATGCCAGAGTTGAATTGCACACAAAGAGTAAAAAGATCAAAGTTCCAAAGAATAGTTTGAATGTTTTGATAAGAGGAGAGGCCATTCCGTATTTGAGATTTATTGGTGCAAACCCTGTTCAACCAACAGGACTGGCTAACCCTAGAACTCCGGCATTTAGTTCTGGTGAAAGATCTGCTTGGAATGGTGGAGCAACTCCTGCAGCAAGCGCGGGATCAACATGGGGAGGTACATCTACATGGAAAGGAGGAAAGACACCTTCATATGGTAATGCATCTACATGGGGTGGAGCATCTTCTTGGAATGGGGGTAAAACTCCACGTGCAAATTCCGCATGGGGTGGTAATGGTGGTGCTAGTGCTGGTGATTCTTCAGCATGGGGCGGCAGTGGTGGAAATGGTGGAAACTCTACATGGGGCAGTGGTAAGGGTGGTAATTCTACTTGGGGGGCTGACAAAGGAAGCGAATCCAAATGGGGAGGTAACAACTCGACATGGGGTTCTAGTGGAGGAAATTCCACCTGGGGTGGAAACAAGAAGTGATCCTCTTAATTACATGTTTTGTATTATTAGTAAAGCATCTACCGATCTTCAAGTATTGTGTATAGTAAACAGTTAAACTCAGAATTAATAAAAATATTCGTTTAGATAATCCTATACACTCTATCTTTTTATTGTAATTATATAGTTTATTTAATGTTCTGAATTCTTCAACCATTTTCGCACCCTGGGCAATTATGCAATACTTCATGGACAAAGACGTCACAATTAATACAAAAGTCCTTGTTACACTTCATACATCTATATCTTGAGCTTGTCAAGTACTCAAAAGAATGCTTTGATTTCAAATTAGTTCGGACACCTTTTGGAAACTTCAATTGACACCCAAAACAGAACTGGCTGTCATATGTCAGAGATACGGGAACTTCTTTGAATGGAAGCAATGGAACTAAGTGATGGTAGGATCTGGCTAAATGCGTTGACAAGATTAACATGAGCCCACAAACTGGACATATAGTAGGCAAATTACAAACTTTACTCTTGCATTGTGGACATTGATATCCTATAACGCCTTGAGAAGTAGGTATTCCAGTATTATTGTTTATTTCAACGACATCACGGGAGTCATCTGAACCACTTGTGGGGAAAGATGCATTGAGCTGAGGAAATTCTATGGAATAATCCGCGCTGCTTATACTTGATGTCAATATTGGTTGAATTTTCGATGGGAACCCCATTCTGATAACAGGGACACCTGATTTTGTGGTCTCCTCGATTTCTCTTTCCTTTTCAGTAAGCGGTAAAGGTGTAACACAGTCCATTAATAATTCTTTGAAATGGGATTCATTCATTATCACTCCGTAATTTTTGGATGATGCACCTTTTGGTTCATGATTTGTTTTTATAACCAATTCATGACAAATTGCAACTTGTGCTGATAAACCTATAACTTTGACTTTAATGTCGTCTTTAACAAGACTATTGATGGTTTTATGAATGTCTCCAGGATCACTTGTGAATAAAGCACCAAATACTATTAATACTTCTTTGGAGTTCTTTGTATTGTTTGATTTAGATCCAAAATTGTATTTCAACAATGAACGCGCCATTTCAAGAGAATTTTGTAAGGACGGATCTCCTTTCGGCTCATACCAGTTATGTTGCCTTGCCTTCACTTGCCTGATTTTATCGATATGGTATTGTGGCAGCCCGCTAACTTCACTAACCAAATTTGCAACCCCATTTCTCATTAAAATTATTCCCAATTGTGAGATTGGGTTTTGATCAAAAAACTCCACAACGAAATCTTGCAAATAATTCAATGTCATTGACAATCTTGTCGGCCTCAAATCTTTTTCTGCCATTGCGACTGACCCATCAATGACAAGAATCAATGATCTAATGATACCTCTTTGGAATGGAGTGCTAGGATGCTTCATAATCTTCTTCTTTCTACTCTCGATAATTGATTTTACCATGGCTTCAAAAGAGCTATCTCCTTTATCATCTGCAACAATATCCCATGATCGTTGATACTCGTCTTCCCAGGCATAACCATTTGCTCTCTTCAAATCACTTATTTCTCCTCGGGGTCTTGCACCTGATCTTGTTCTCGTTGATACTCCTTCGTCGCGTGCTTCTGGAATGGCCGATGAAGGTCTCGACGATGGAGATTGTGTCCCTACTTGTGCAGATAAATATTCCTCATCTGAATCGTCCATTTCTATATGTTGTCTATAAATTTATTGAAAAGAATGATGAGCTTAAAAGTAGATATTTATTTACAATTTTTTTTCCCTTCAATTACTTTTGTTCAACCTCCGCTAAGTGCCTCTTCTTGGGATTATACTTCTTTATTGGCTTCTCATAATTCACCTCACCATTAGATTTAATATCCATTAGAAGATCACACATGTCATTAATCTGATCTTGAGTTGCTATACCTAACTCTTCTTCCAAGTATGGTAATTCTTGTACCTTCTCGAGGCTTATTAAATTCCTAACTTTGTATCCTTGACCAATTGTTGGAGTTAATTCTTTAAGACCATCTGAATACAATGGTAGTCTCTCAATACCGTAGTTCTCTTCGAATTCTTTCTCAGAAAATTTGAACATATTTTTAGGAAACTCTTTTGCTTCGATATCCTTGTTCTTTTTAACTTTTGGCACTGGTGCCAGTTCATTCTCTTGAATATAAAAATTTCTTAATAATTGAATTGCCTCAGTTCTCATAATCCCTCCTATACTTTCATATGGATCATCTAGGAGGTTTGGATCATTGTGTACTGATAGCACTGTCCCTGTTCCGCCAAATCGATCATTTCCACAACCATAATAGACTTTTCCAATTCCCAATTGTCGCAAATATGAAGCACACATAATGCAAGGTTCTACTGTTACATATAAAATAAGATCCTTGTAATTGAAGTTTTGGTCGTCAAATCGTTCTAATGCTATGAATTCGGCGTGTCTCGTTCCATTAAGGGAAGTGTTTGTATAATTGTAGCCTATACTAACAACTTCTCCTGTATTCTTATTTACAACAATACAGGCCACAGGTGTTTCATTAAATAAAAGTGCTTTGTAAGCAACAAAATGGCTAAGGGCCATATACTTGAAGTGATTTGTTAGATCAGTCATCCATGGCATAATTTTAGTGAAGCATAGAAAATGGGATTTATCAAATTTTTAAAAATAAAGTTTTTCTCTCCTACCTTGTTCCTTTGTTATTTATTGGTACCCAATGTCAGATCTACACCGTTCATTCATCAAGAAAATAAAGCAACAGGAATCATCCCTCGGATTGTCACTGTTATCGGAGGATATTTCAAGTAGTACTAACAATAAGGAGACATCTTTAAAGAATATAGTTGAGGAGCAAAGGTCTCAGTCACATGAAAGGTTATCTCCAGATTTTGACGAAGCAGCGATACTAAGGAAATACCAAGAATTCAAGCATTCATTCTTTTCCCGAACAGATAAATATATAGATGAGAAGCGATCATTAAGTTTCCAAACCTATTTTCGACCACCTAGTTCGAATGATGGACCTATCCTTTTTTGCCAGCACGGAGCCGGGTCGTCCTCAATGACTTTTGCAGCATTTGCTAAGCAACTTATTGAAAACTCCAACACTTTTGGAATTTTCATCTTTGATATTAGAGGACATGGTGACTCTTCTAGCAGCAAGGAATATGACTTGAAAGATTTGGTAGATGATGTACTATTTGTTTTCAATGAGTTTACCGAGTCCGTGTATTACAAAGATAACTCGATCTTTTTACTAGGGCATTCGTTAGGCGGAGCAATACTATCGAAGTTCGTATCGTTATATCCTGATAATTCACGTATAAAGGGCCTCATAATGTTAGATATAGTAGAGGAAACTGCGGTGAACTCGCTTGCAGTTATGCCCCAGTTTATAGAGAAAAGACCAACCAGGTTCTCCTCGATATCGCTTGCCATACAATGGCATATGCAATACCTATTACATAATTATGAGTCTGCACAGCTCAGTGTTCCTGATCTATTTGACTTAGAAACTATGACCTGGAAAACCGACCTCAGCCTAACTATGCCATACTGGAACAGCTGGTTTGAAGGCTTGTCTGATAACTTTATCAATTTCAAGGGAGCCAAATTGTTGATATTATCGGCTGATGAAATCTTAGACAAAAAGCTTATAATTGGTCAAATGCAAGGGAAATATCAACTAGTGGTTTTCAATAACAATCATAATTCAGGACATTTTGTACACGAAGACTTGCCTAAACAAACAAGCGTTTGCATAAATGATTTCATAGACAGGACAGAATCACCTGATAAATTAATGAAAGAAATGGGGATTACTGCTAAATGGGGAGGAAAAATACATAAATAGATTTTTAGCTTTATAAGATAACGTTTAACTGTATATATATATATTAAAGAAAACTAATCCACACTAATATTATTGGAATCTATTTCGGCTTGTCTCTTATTAATAACGGCAACGATTTCGTCTATTTTTTTACTTGCAAATGGGAATCTTGGATTAATCAAGAATGGTCTTAAGTCAAATCTGTTGTCATCTGGAGAATATTGTTCAGCATGATATGCTGGTGTCATCGTTGTCATCTTATGTCTATTAATTGCATAAAAGAACCAGAATCGTTTAACCTTTTCAGAAACTTGTTCAGCAGTAAGGTTATGGGGAGGTTGTGACCATTCATGATATAATTTAATGAACATTGCCAATGGTCCACATTTATTAACTTTTCTTAAAGTACCAAATCTTGACAATTCATCATATGTCATTCCCATATCAATTTCATCACTTTGAACATAATCCTTTGTAATTGGTTCCAATTCAGCAGTCGGTGTTGCAGTTATGAATTCATGCAAAATAGGTAAATCGAAATTAAACTCAGCCCAGGCTATGAATCTTTTCAAATCAGTTTTGGAAATACCACCAATTGGATTGATATCAGCTGAAGAACAGTCATATTTGGTTAAGTATCCTCTGAGACATTCATCAACATTTGCACTCCCTAAAACCAAAAGGCCAGCGGTACTTTTACCTCTGGTCCATGGTAATAGTTGAGCGAACAAATAACTCAAAACCATTCTTAGTCTTGCTTGAATGTTTTGTAAAGCCAAGTTTTCTGTCTGAGATCCGCCAAAGATCTTGAAAATTGGTTTCTTACCTGTTGCTACTTCAAATAAATTAACGACAGCAGTAACCAAAGAATCCATATTTAAATCGACATGAAATGAACCGATCTTTTCTGCTAATTCTTTAGATCTGGACCTTGTTTCAACTGACGAATTCTCGGTCCCCATATAGGAAGTATAAAATAGTCTTTGAGCAATTTCTTGTGGTGATTTGGGAACAAATTCTGAATCATGTACCAATGTTTGTAGATCATTCAAGACTTGTGTATCATCAAGCGAAGCCACTACTAAACGACACATCAGATGAACAATAACTGCGGTTGCACAAGAATCAATACCACCACTCAAAGGTAAAAAAAATCCCCCAGTTTTTGATCTTCTCAAATAATCCCATAGCCAACAGGCTGGGCCTAAAGCGATTTCTTCTTCTGGCAAATGATACTTGACTGGTCTAGGAGTTGTTGGAACTACATGAGGGTCAAAAATATTTTCACTTGGAGATAATTCGACGTCACTAGAAATAACCTTATAAGTTGAGCTTTGGTTAACTGCTTGGTTACTGGCAGATTTTTGGTTTCGGTATGATCTTACGTCATCTAAATCAATAGTAGCAGAGACAACTTCGACATCTTTTAATGAAAATTGGGATGCTTGGGCTAAGACATTTCCATTGACAATGATAGAAGCACACCCGTCATAGTATAATCTATCTCCGTCACAACCCTTTTGATTTGCATAAAGGTAGACACCTCCGCATTTCTTAGTTGCTTCAGTAATCAATTTAAATCTTGTATCTAATTTTCTCAATTCATGATGAGAACCACTCGAATTGGTGAAAATTTCAACACCATCTAAACTCATGGCAATATGTGGCGATTGTGGAGTAAATAATTCTTCACATGTTTCACATCCCAATCTAGTTTCTTTAGTTTCCACTATACAATCACCAAAAGTCACCTTTGATTGACCGGTGATTTTAGAAAGGAATTTGGGTAATTGATATTCTTCATAATATTTAGGTCTGTTCCAAGGAGTGAAATATCTCATTTCTCTATAGTTACCATCATTAGCTAAGAACAATTTAGGTCTAATCAACAAAATTTTCCCATTAAACGAGATTATTCTACAATTGTATTTAATGGATTTATGAATGATTGGAATACCAATGTCTAACAAAATTCCATGGGTTTCAGTATCAGCCAATATTTGACTATATGCTTCTAAACTGTGTTCATACAAGTCATTTTCTGCAAAATGATCTAAACAACCATATCCACAAACTTCCAATTCAGGACCTACTCTGAGTTTAGCTCCTTGCCTCTTTGCTTCTTTGATACTTTCAATAATACGATCTCTGTTACCTTCAAAATCTAATGCCCATTGGTTAAGGTTGCAAGTGGCAATTGTAACATACTGTCCCATTTTGAATGTACCAGTTCGTTTCTTACTAGTGTGACATGAAAGATATGATAAACCAATACATTTTTTTTTTGAATTTAATTAAAGTCAATTGACCGAAAAAAAATAAAAACTGAGTGAAGGCGTATGTCGTTTACTGAGACTAAGGAGACATTCAAATCTTAACGACATTTCGGTTGAAAACCAAGTTCATACTCTAAGAATGGTCAACCCATAATTGCAAAACATTAGAGGGCAATTTGTGATACTTATTGGGTATATTGATTTCATTTAATGTTAATTTAATTAAACACGAAATCATTCATACCAAAAGTGAAAATATAATGGCCAAATCACATTCAAAATCTTGTAGTCCTTTTTTGCAACTCAGAAGTACGAAGTAGAGCTGTCTGCAATGTTGCATTATAATGTATGCAAAACTAGTCAAATGGCATGTATAAGGACAATACATTCTCATCAAGTTCATCAGTAGGTTTTCAACCGACAGACTCTCTTTCCCATGTGATTTTTTTGTATGTTTGGTTTGGCTTTGTGTGTGAGTTCTTCTCTTTGTGTGTGTGCTTTACACAGAAAAAATGCTATTCCCAATTCTACATTCTCGCTTATAGGAACCCATTTATATTCTCGATATAAATAACGTTCACATTTCCCTTCACGTTTCTCTTTTTCTTCTCATACACCCACAATTCAAATTTATAGACATGCAATACGTTGGTAAGGTTGGTGGATATGTGTACAATCAATGGAATTCCTTAAATCCCGCTACATTGCTGGGTGCCATCGATATCATTGTGGTGGAACATTCTGATGGATCCTTCCATACCTCACCATGGCATATTCGATTTGGAAAGTTTCAAATCATTAAGCCTTCTCAAAAGAAAGTTGATTTATATGTGAATGATATCAAGACTGATTTGCCTATGAAATTGGGTGAAGGGGGAGAAGCATTCTTTGTGTTTGAAGTTGATGATGAAAATCGTGAATTTTTGTCAAATAGTGTCTTGACTTCTCCAGTTATATCACCCGCGACATCTCCTGGTTCTTCGCCGAGTGGATCCCCGTTATCACCCTCAAAACAACCAACAAATGATCCTGAAGAATTTGATTTGAACAATGATGTTGAGGAGAAAATACAATTAACAGATTCTTCCTTGATACGTTCGAAAAGTCCAACACCTGCTCCATCAATTCAATCAAAAATTGCCATAGAAAGTGCCAAAAAGGTTACAAAAAAATTGAATATCCCTTCAAAAGTAGATATAAACGGGGATATGGTTATTGATATGGAAGGTTATAAGGCGAATTCACAAAAGAATATTGAGAATTCTGAAGAATTATTTAATAAGATCTTTTTAGAAGAAATCGAATCATCAAAGAATCAATATCCAATTGGTCAAGAAATTAAAGCATGGGATCAAATTATCACCAAGGATGAAAACGGAAATATTAGAATATCTAACAAATCTGATTTTGAAGTTTCAAGTGAAATTGAAGATGATCTTTCAGTGAGTAGCAATAATATTAGTACCGCTACTACTACCACTACTACCACAACAACAACAGAATCAATGACAGCAAGCTCAGGAGCAGATAACAAAACATATTTTAAAACGCTTAGGTTGACTTCTGAACAATTACAACAAATGGGATTGCATTACGGTGAAAATACATTAATCTTTAAGTCTAGTGAAAGTTCTGCCCAGATCACATCAAATCTTTACCTTTGGAAGGCAAATACGCCGATAGTAATTTCTGATATTGATGGAACAATTACAAAATCAGATGCATTGGGTCATGTTCTTAATTTGATTGGTCGTGATTGGACACATCCAGGGGTAGCAAAATTATTCCAAGATATCAGGCAGAATGGATATAATATTGTTTATTTAACTGCAAGATCGGTAGGTCAAGCAGATACAACAAGACAGTATTTGCAAGGCATAAATCAAGATGGTGTTAAGTTACCTCCTGGGCCAGTCATACTTTCACCTGATAGAACATTTGCTGCATTACGACGTGAAGTTGTTTTAAAAAAACCAGAAGTATTCAAGATGGCTTGTCTTTCAGATATAAAAAATTTATTCTTCCAGGTTGATGGTCAGGAAGATGAAGGAGATAATAAAATAGTGGAAGATTTAACTCCTTTCTATGCTGGGTTTGGTAACAGGATTACGGACGCAATAAGTTATCGTTCAGTTCATATTCCGAGTCATAGAATTTTCACTATCAATCCAGACGGTGAGGTTCATATGGAATTATTAGAATTGACGGGTTACAAATCTTCTTATCTTCATATTGGTGAGTTAGTCGATCATTTCTTTCCACCTGTAAAGTTAGTATCTACGTTGGATTCCTATTGGAATGAAAATCAATGGAATGATTATGTGTTGAACCTTGGTGATGAAAAGACACAATTACCAACTCCAGGATCTCCGGGTTCTCCAAGAAGCATCAATGAGGAAACTTTCAGAACGGACGAAAGATTCAACGATGTCAACTATTGGAGAGAAACAATTAATTTTGATGATTTGAGCGAGGATGATACAACTGATAACATCGAGGAGAGAAAGACACCAATTTCACCAAAATTGTTGTCCACTAGTGATAAATTAATAGAGCAAACAAAGGAGTCTTCTCAGGAACCGCATGCGAACAACTCAGATTTGGTAGGTGTTAACAATAGAAGTCGGGCTTCTACTATGGAAAGACCCACATCAGGGTCTTCTTTTACATCTCCGTTGAAATCTTTTATGATGTTTAGTAAGAGTAAGCAAGAAGAAAAAGATAAGAGTTATGAAGAGGGAGTTCCGGTTGGAGATTCAAAAACTATTGATAGTGATGTATATACTGATGAAGAAGATGATTATACTGATGACGAAGAATATGAAGATGATTATGATGAAGAAGAAGATGATGACTACGAGGACGATTATGAAGAGGATGAAGAGGATGAAGATGAGGAGGAGGATGAGGAGGACTATGGTGAGGAAGAAGATGTGGATGAGGAAGAAGATCTTGACAATGAATTTGAAGATCATATGAAAGATGTGTCTAAATCATCTCATAAATTTAGAGATGAAATTCTTGTCAACGGTAAAAAATCCGAGTTTATTAAGGCTAGCGATATGAATAGTTTGAAGATTGAGCAGCCTACGAAATAGTTCAAAATAGTTAAGTCATTTTAAAGTGTAGAAATTAAATGCAAATTTATATTGTGTATATTAATTATTTTTCTCTAAACTTTGGTGTGGAGAACTATAAAAAGATATTTCAACTACTTGTCCTAAAAAAAAGAAACAAGAACAAGCTTTTTAGTGTATGGTTTGGTATCACACATCCCCTATTTAAAGTACGGTTCGTTTTCTAGTTCAACCCTTGATTGACAGAAGTCACAGAAAGGTATCGATGGTGTCCAAGTATTGAACATTAACCGCTTGTGGTAAAGCAAATACCAGTGTATTATGTTGCAAATTGTCGATACGCTTTTAAATTCCATGTGAAGGTAATATTTTTTTCAGCTATTGTTTTTTTTTTGTGGAACCAGTCTAAAAATTCCTGGTTAAAAAAATATTAATGACAAATAAAACATAAAGAGTGCCAAAATTAAAAGACAGAAGATATGCTGTATATGCGTTATTGTCTGACCTATATTTTCGAAACTCATTTTAGTAGTATTCCCAATTTCGGGTGTTAAATGAAAGAATTATGATGAAATGGCGAAGATGACTTTGAATTAAATTAAATTCTTCTCGAAAAATAGAGTGACCCTTTTATCGCCCCTCTTAAATATTCTAAACATAAATTTAATGTCAATGTCGGATAATTTAAAAATACGACTTTTTTTATGTTTGACACTATCAACAGATCTAAACAATTACATGTAGGACCCTAGAATCGGCATATTTTTGGATAGCCTCACCTTCCAGAACACTATTGACAAGAAGCCGAATTTATGTGTTAAGATTTCTATTTATTACTCTACCACTGCCTAGTGACGCTGGTTTGGTGAAAGACTCTCAATCTCGACCACTCTCGACCGAGGCTCTTAGGCATGTTTTTAATTTTTGGTCTCCGATATTTTGAACTTAATTTCTACCGAATTTTGTTATGTGTCCATTGGAATGGGCAATGCGGATCTTTCGAGAATTTGCATGATTTAACGAGTTAGTGTTGAACTCACTAAATTTATCGTTCTAGACTCCTTGGAAACCACGAAAAAAATTCCCCCTTTTTCTTAATAATATGAACTAGATTCTAAATATCTTGGAAAAATGAACCAAAAGTGTCTTCCAATTCAACAAGCCACAACATAGTATGTGAAAGTTTATAATGATAGTCAGTTTAGGCTATATAAGCATTTGTGGAACCAGGATCTTTCATTTTTGGACCCTTTTCGATTCGAATAAAGTCAATATTTTTTTTGCCTAATAATATCTCGGTCACATTATGTTTCCTGCACATAAGTAACAAGATCCACTAAATTTCTTTATTACTATTCCTTCTAACTCCTCTCCTCCAAAACTTCACTATTACTGTGGAAGGGTGTAGGTTATCATTAATATATTTATACTATGAGGTATTGAGGTAGATGTGGATGTGGATGTGGATGTGGAATAGTTGATAAGAAACTTTTCAAAATTCAACGTTGAAACAGTTCTCTGGAATAAGTTATCGCTCGTAAACATATCTCATTTCAAACTTTATTCCATGATGGATTTTGTGTTCCCATAACTTTCTGCATTGGAATCATTATCTCTACCCATCATTACTTTGATCATTATAAGATATTTGCGATATACAATTTACAATCATTCAATGAGTTTGTAGTAGCAATGTGGAGAATGGGAGCAACAAATAGGGAACATAAAAATATTTTACTGTGTAGTACACACTGTATATTAATTAATATTTCAATTTAAGATTTGAGTCAAATTTTCAAAAAAATATTTTAAGATTTGTAATTTTGGTAATTTGGTAATTTTTATTTCACACGTGGATAGATAGGGAACCGAGACACCCTCATCATATCTATCTAGTTTCTGCTTCTGACATTAGGGATGTGATTAGTTAACTAAGCCTCTTTGTTTTTATCTAAAAGTCACCATCCATTCTTAGGATCAACTTGTTTGTCTTTCTTTCAAGTGGAGAAT
The DNA here is from genome assembly GCA_001655755.1 of Hemisphaericaspora haegerdaliae. Taxonomy (NCBI): domain Eukaryota; kingdom Fungi; phylum Ascomycota; class Pichiomycetes; order Serinales; family Debaryomycetaceae; genus Hemisphaericaspora; species Hemisphaericaspora haegerdaliae. The sequence goes on from LQHL01001842.1 coordinate 32,880, forward strand.
GGCACTTTCTACTGTGGCATAGAGTCTCGTAAATTGATTAATCTTATATTTTATTTTTTTTGGAATTTGTGCGTAAACACAATTTTTATTATTTTTAGAATTCAAAAAAAAAATCCCTCCCTTTGTTAACCCAAACTAAACAAAGAGAATGAAAAAGAGACAAAGAAAAAAAGAGAGAGACTGCATATACTGTACGACTAGTGGCCCACCCTCCGCCTTACTCTTTTGACTTATCTTTCTGCAACGTAGTTGGTTTGGACCTATTCTCTTGACTTTTTTCTAAATATCTAAGCTGTTTTTTTATCTTTTAGTAGTCAGTTCCCCCTCCAATCACACTTTGCAGCAACTTGTCTATGAAGCTTCTCTCCCTACGAAAGGCAATATTGGTGTTACCAATCATTTCACTAACGACTTTGGTTTACTTGGCGTATTTGTTTTATTTTGAGACGGAGTCATTTCATCAGCTATATCCTTTCCAAACAAATATATGTACAACCTTACGATGTCATCAAAATAAGAACAACCTGACTATTGAGAATCCTTCTACAAGTGCGACGGAATATGCAAATGCTAGGTTCATTGTCTTTCCAAGGCATTTTGATCCCAAGGTTAATTTAGAAAGTTACTATCTGGATGTTCTCAAGTTGCCCAAGCCAGAAAATGAATATTACATTTATAAGCACAAGCCACAAAAGGGTCAGAGACATGACGGATTAAGTGAAGAAATGACTGAAGCATCGTTCACTCCGCATCCTATGGATATATTTCATTCTGCGATGGATATAGAGAATGACATGAATCGTTGTGGAAATCTTACTGATGAAATTCATCCTTCAGTTGCCCCAAAGATTAATAAAAATACCAACGTTCACAAGATAGTTAAAGTCTTTCTTGAGAACAGTTCGGAATATTATGAAGAGGTGAAAAGATTCTTACCTAATATCCAACAACAAATTGATGAGAAGACTCTTGAACGCCATTGGTTTCAGTTTATTGGAAGCTCGGTCTACTTAGAAGATTATGGAGTTCATTACATGGTCTCGAGGGTTTTATATAGTGAATGGCAAGAAAAGGATCAGCCCGTCATTAGTTTCCTTTATGGTCAAGTATTTGATGAAAATTGGAATGAGATTGAAAATATTGAACTAATCGTTCCAACAAACAATCCCGATATAGGAAACGTAGAACAATCGCTATCTCAGCCGTATCTTTCGATAAAGTATCCATCAATGGTTCCAGTTCCAGTAAGCGAAGAAGGTGAATCCATGTATTTAGGTTCAGAAGATCCAAGACTTTTTCTTATTAAGTCTCCACTTGGATATGATGAACCATTAGTTGTTTTCAATTCTCATCACGGTTCAATAGCTGAGTCAAGCGACGAAGGAGATGGTCTGTTCAAAGTCAAATATAATTACTATCGTTCGATGTATATGACTTGGCCATGGCAACGTCAGAGAGGAAAGTTGAATTTAGAAGCTCTTCCAAATGACAAACTTTACCTGCACTTATATACAAGAACGGTTGAATTGAAGCGTCAAGGAAAAGGAAGATATGACGAAGAAAAGAATTGGACACCATTACTAAATTTTGAGGATAGACAGATCCATGGATATGACAAATTTATTTATTTTATTTATCGTTGGAATGATTTGCAAGTCCTAAAATGTCCTTTATCACATATCGATAATCATTACTCTAGTGAATGTAAATTTGAGTATCGATTGAATAAGAATTTAGAAGATGATCATGATATAGGTGCATTTAGAGGTGGTACCGAGATGATTAATATTAATCAACTTTTATCCAAGTATTCTCATATCGGTGAAGTCAAGAGTATTTTAGCCAGTATTCCTCCAACACGAGAGATATGGGTAGGTTTTGCTAGAGCTCATTTCCGTTATTGTGGGTGTGGAAGTGCTATGTATAGACCAAATTTCGTGGTGGTTACTAAGGATTTCGACCAATATAAAATATCTCAAGTTTCATCTTTCACAACATTGGGTGTTCCTATTTTAGGTTGGAAGTTTGACCATCTCGACGAAATGTGCCGAGAAGGTGATCCAAGTGTTTTGATCCCGAATGGAATTTCTCTGTGGACAATTAAAGAGCAGAAGACTGGTTTTGAAGATTACCTTACAGTTTCCTTATCTGTGAGAGATGCAACTATTGAGTTGGTTCATGTTCGTGGGTTGCTTAATGAATTGTTGAGGCTAAGCCAAGAGTATAACAGCTATAATCTATTTGCCACTGGTAATGAGACTGTAACAGGATATAATAATGAAAATATTGACTGCGCTTTGGAAAAATCAAAGGACTACTGCGCTATCTTCGGAAAAGAACATCCTGAAATAAAAGAGAAAGAAGAGAAAGAGAAAGAAGAGAAAGAGAAAGAAGAGAAAGAGAAAGAAGAGCCGGAGAAAGAAGAGCCGGAGAAAGGAGAGGCATAATTGACATCAAACTTCTATACAATGAACGTATGAAGCCACGAAATCAATGGATTGAGCTATAAAAACCGGAAGTAAATTAAGTAAGAGTGAACATAGATTGTATAAGCCTTTCTCGGATTTCTGAATATAGATTTATAGACGAATGCAAACTCATGATTACAGGAAAGAATATGTCTCCAGTAATCTTGGGCAGTTTCAGAATAATACTAGCGTCTTGTAATAAATCAACTTGATCAATCTCAGTGGATATTTTCTTGCTTGAAATAAAGTTATAAGATCATTATTCAAATATCAAGGTGTCCACACTGTTTTATTATTGACAGTTCTCAAATCTACCATTACTCTGAATCTCAACAGTTACTTGAGCGAATATTCAACTCAAATATGAACCATCTAAAGAAAAAACCAGTCAATCAAACTGGATATAACAATTAAGTATTCGAGTTCTCTAAATAATATTGTGCTGGATTTGCTGAATTTGCTGAGTTCTATAAAATAATATTGTGCTGAATTTGCTGAATTTGCAAG
>LQHL01001842.1:35874-47613 GCA_001655755.1 Hemisphaericaspora haegerdaliae
GAGTTAATCAAACTGGATATAACAATTAAGTATTCCAGTTCTATAAAATAATATTGTGCTGAATTTGCTGAATTTGCAAGGGGTGGAGGATCCAGCTACTGGTCAAATCTGCCTTTCAAACGCTGGTGATTAAGATCCATGAAAAGAGTATGTACAAACTAACAAACTATACCATTAAGAATAGACCTTTGTTTGGTGCACATATCATCCTGAAACACGTTTCACCTATAAAATTGAATTTTAATTCCCATTATTTCTTACTCCTAGTCTTGAAGATGGTTGTACCCAGTACGTCCCAGCTGTCCCGTAATCCCTAACAATTTTTTTTTGAGAATAATGGGTTAGATCAATTTTTAATGTTGCCAAGATCCTTCAGACGATGAACAAAGACTCGCGGTCAAAAAATAATAAAGATCTCTTTACAATATTGAGTGCATAATTATACCATGTATTACTCTCTAATTTGGAAATTGTCATTGGTCTAGGTGTTTTTATTCCAACTCTGAACAAATAATTTCAACAATTTTGATAAGTAAAACAATAAAATGAGAGGTGATACGACAAAATCATTGATTCTAGTAAGTTTCACGAGACCCTTGCAAATATCTAAAGGTAAAACAGCACATATTACGCAATTGTCAATATTCTGTTTCAAATGATAGGAATACAATCAAAACTGTAGAGGTTTCTCTAAATCAGCTGCAATACTATTATTGAATAGATGCTCTTTTGAAAATAGAATAATATTTCTCCAGTTGACGATCGCGATTTCTTAAAGGAAAAAAAAATATCCTTTGCGAGAATAAATTGAATCATCGGTTTTGTTTCAAGATAATACATCTCTGTGGTTGAATACATTGAAACCTAATAGATCGGCAGATAATTTAATGATATAATGAAGTTCTTAAGGCGACTTAGACATAAAATAGCCTATTGGCTACTAGCGACCTTGTTTGCGTTGACATTTATACAGATTCTAGCTTATGATCAGAGTAGTATCTTCAACCGATTACCATTCACTTTTAACAGAGGACCAAGAACCCGTATTCTGAAAAACCAATTAATATTTCCTCGAAGCTTAGTAATAGATGAGGATATAAAGACATTTGTAAATACCAATCCACAATTTTTTAACAAAAAACAATTAAATTATCCATCATTCATACAGGCTAGCCAAGTTAATGAAACAACCTCACAAATTAACTCGCAATATTCTAACCATAATTTCACGATTTTTCATTCGGGAAACGATATCAAGATGAACTTGAATAAATGCGATTCAAAATTGAAATCAAAAGGTCAATTAAAAATAAGTTCGGCAGAACCCGTAGATGTATCATTAACAGAGATAGTAACCAATATACTACAAGAAATGGAAAGCGGAACTAGCCAGTATTTTAACGAATTGTCCCCTTTTGTATTGCCAGAGTTAAGGCTTCAATTAAAGCTAAACGTCGTCGATAGGTTCTGGTACAGGTTAGCAGGAAGCTCGGTTTGGCTTGAACAATATGGAGTCCATTTCATGATCTCGAGAATCCTATATAGTCCAATTGGGGCAAGAAATCAACCAATCATCTCATTGATGTATGCACAGTTGTTCGATAAAGATTGGAATGAATTGGTAAATACAAAGTTGCTTGTTCCAACAAATAATTTGAAAAAGCAAAAATCAAAAATTAAGGATGAAGAGCAGCCTCAGAAATACAGAATTCTAAATTTCCCTTATTTTCTTCCGATCCCATTTTGGCATGATTATGATGATACTTTGGCAAAATACTATGGGCCTGAAGACCCTAGATTGATATTGGTAAAGAATAAAAGAGGGTTTGAAGAGCCATTGGTCATTTTTAATTCGTACCACCGGAAATTGGTTGACTTTGATGATGATGATGACTCGCGAATAGTTATGAAACCTGACTTTTACCGCTCGATGTTTTTGTGTTGGCCATGGCAATTCCAAAGGGGAAAAGCAAACGCTGAAGCCGTAAAAAATCCTGATTATGATAATCATCTATACAATAGAATAGTTGAATTAAAGATCAAGAACTTACCAAGGATGAAGGTGCAAAAGAATTGGACACCATTCATCAGCTACGAAGATCGAGCTCACAATGGATATGATAAACAAATTCAGTTCGTATATCGTTGGGCAAATTTGGATGTCCTTCGCTGTGATTTGGATGGGAAAAAAGTTGGAGTATGTGGTTTTACTTATAGATTGAACGATAACTTGGTTCCAAAAAACCTGGTAGGGCCTCTTAGAGGCGGTACTCAATTAGTTAACGTAAACCAATTGTTACAAAATGCACAAATATCAACAGAATCGTTCATCCCTCCTGGTCGGGAGATATGGATCGGCTTTGCAAGAGCTCATCTTGACGATTGTGGCTGTGGAAATGTCTTTTACAGGCCAAACTTAGCTGTTATTGTGAAAGATAAGGTTAGAATGGGAAAATCAGGTGAATCGTTATTTGGAGCAAAAGATAACTCAAAAGTAGTATATCGAGACTACTACAAAATAAGTCATATATCTTCATCGCTTGACTTTAATATACCATTGGTTGGTTGGGACCTACTCAATCCCACTGATTTGTGTGGGAAATTAAATGTCCTAATTCCGAATGGAATTTCATCATGGTCATTGACTTCTTTGAAAGCAACTAAGAATGGAAAATGGAAAGCAGAAGATTATTTGACTCTATCCTTGTCCATTAGTGATTTCACTGTTCATAAGATAAACATCAAGGGATTGTTACAAGCGCTAATTGATTTACCAGACAACACATTGTTCCTTGAACCTAAAATGAAATCTTCGAAGGATCAGACAGGAAAATTATCCAGGAAATTGCGAAGTCAACTTCAGATACCAGATTTGGATTCAATTAGTTGGCGAGAACTGACTGGTGAGAAGTATCTTCCTGGTTTTAATAACGATAATATAGTCTGTGCTCTTCAAAGTTCAGTCCAATATTGTTCGGTCTATGGGAAGGAACAACAAATATTGAAGGAGCTGAGACATAAAGCCGCCCTTGGCGATATTCTGTTTTCTGATGAGGACTATGACGAAGCCGATGATGATGGTTACGTTGATGATTTTGAGCGAGAAAAATATTTCCGTATTTTGGATCATTTACGAAATGACTTTGGTATTATGAAATCTGATTTGAGAGAAAAAATAAAATCTTTAGAGCAAGTTGCCAAATGATACAATATATAGGCAAGATTAAATAGATATTATAAGATTAGAATCAAACAATTTTTAATAAAAAAATTGGACATGTAGAAAAAAATTGAGCTCCGATACCGGGAATCGAACCCGGATCACAGCATGGAGAGTGCCGTGTGATAGCCATTACACTATATCGGAATATTTTTTTCAAATTTTTTGGAACGAGCCCTTTTAGAGTGAATAATTTTGAGCCGCACGGATGTTTTCTAGTTGAAAACTGTCTTGTATTTTTAAATTCTTTCTAGTTTTATGTGGACTTCTTGATACATTACAAGTCTAAAATGAGGATCGGTAATTACGATTACAATTAAAAGGTTGTGGATGGAATTATCAAGCTTTTTGTTTTTGCCCTGAGTGGTTTCACATTTCTTGATTTTTTGCAACCATTTCCCAAAAAAAATAAAAGCAAACCTGTCCACAAATGGAATTGACTTTCTTCTTCTTTTCTTCTAACATCTGTCCAACCGCTATCAATACAGAATATAACTCACTTTAGTTGCTATATTACAATCTATCACTATATTTGAAGAATGCCAATAGAGTTGTTGATTTCCCCAGTGGGAAAGAAAATGGCTAGTGTCAAATCTACCCTTCTCACTTTCCACAGAAAAAGCTCCCATTATGTTCCAATCATTCAAGATATGCCAGAAGCGAATATTTCACAATACGTCGTAATCAAAAGGTTTGGTTCTGGCTCCAAGATATTCGATGTTTTTGATACAAAACAAGGAGACTTGCCTGTTGGACCTCAAAATCCTCATGAAAGAATCTTCTGGTTTCAACGTACTGGAACATTAAAAGGCGTGTACAAGATGTATTCATCCAATGTTCCAGCAACTGGTCCGAAAGGCGAAGAAGAACCTGTTGCCACCCTCAGAGCAGGTTCAAAGGGCAATGTCTTGTTGATTAGAGCTCCAGAATGTCCGGTTTCAGAGTTAGGCTGGCATGCAATAAATCACCGTGTTGATGCAATTGATTCTTATCGAATGTTTACTTTAGCTGACGGAAATGCCTACCAATGGACATACAGAGGGAAATGGTTAGAGAACGTTCACAATTTGGGAGAAAAAGAATCCGAAATTAGAGAACGTATTGGACATGTTATTCCTAAGGGTGATAATGGGTTTTCTTTGTATGTTGATGAAAAGAAGATCCCACTAGAGATAGCATTAAGCACGGCGCTATGTTCATTTATTGATCATTGGAATACAATCAATGAAGTGGGGGGAATTTTCCAATGTAGGAAACGTGGCCATTTCCCTTGGAAAAGGGATTGATTCAATACTTGACGGTGTACGAAATTTATTTCGCTTATGCCACTATTGAACTAAAACAATAGTTTCCAAACTCTACATAAATTAATAAATATAAATGCTCAAAGTTTGATTTATGAAAAATGTTGTAGAAGCTCAACTTGCTTAAAACAAAACACATTAGTAGGTTTGGAGTTTAAGAAAAAATAATTATGGGTGCGATCGAATTCTCCATATATTTCAGTACATATCAGTAATAAACTATCCCTTTTTTTCAAACCGGAGAAGGCATTCTCTTGTCCCCGTAAACTTAAGAATTCCGAATATAACTTTCCATTGCCAAGTCTGAAGTTAAACATTTGGGAAATCATCCAAATGGACTGGCGTTTTCAGATTCGCTTTGGGGCCAACGATTTTGTGTTTGGAAAAACTCGAAAAAACTCAGTATTGACGCGGGAAACGAATTCCTAAAACGGTCAATTTTTTCATTTTGCGCGGGGGGAAACCTTAACATCAGATTAGGAGAATGGTGTTCGATTGCCGCTAAAAAACAATGGTATATATATTGAGATCAATCCACATAACCTTCATTCACTAGTTTTTTTTTTTTGGAAATGGTATAGAGCTGACAAAGCATAACAATGTACAGAGCCGTCAGATCATCAACAGCTTCCACCCTCAGGAGAATTGCTCAAGCTAAAAGAGACAATTCTTCCATTACTGCTGCTTATTTCCCTCTGGAACCAACATCTCCAATTTTCAAAACTGAAGCCATTCCAGGTCCAATTTCTCAATCGTTAAATAATGAATTAGGAGAAGTTTTTGACAATAGAGCTACCTACTTTGTTGCTGATTATTTTAGGTCTATTGGTAATTACATCAGCGATGCTGATGGAAACAAATTATTGGATGTTTATTGTCAAATTTCATCAATTGCTCTTGGATATAATAACCCAGCGTTAATTAAAGCTGCGCAATCAGATGAAATGATCAGTGCTTTAATTAATCGTCCTGCCTTGGCTTGCTTCCCTTCCTCAAACTATAAGGAAATCTTACAAGATGGTATTTTGGCAGCTGCACCACCTGGTATGGATAAAGTATGGACTGCATTGAGTGGTTCTTGTGCTAACGAAACCGCTTACAAAGCGGCATTCATGTACCAACATGCTAAGAGAAGAGGCGACCAAGCTTTTACTGCTGAAGAAATGAAGTCAGTTCTTGAAAACAAGACACCAGGTGCATCAGATATGGTAATTTTGTCGTTTGATAAAGGTTTCCATGGTAGATTATTTGGATCATTATCGACGACCAGATCCAAAGAGATTCATAAGTTGGACATTCCAGCATTCCCATGGCCAAAAGCTCAATTTCCAAAATTGAAATATCCATTAAATGAACACTTGGAAGAAAACAGGGCCGAAGAGGATAGATGTTTAAATGAATTAGAAGCTATCATCAAGAATTTCCCCAAGAAGATTGCTGCATTGATTGTTGAACCTGTTCAATCCGAAGGTGGTGATAACCATGCTACGCCATATTTCTTCCAAGGTGTTAGAAAATTAACAGAAGAACACGATGTATTGTTCATTGTCGATGAAGTTCAAACTGGTGTTGGAGCTTCAGGTAAGTTCTGGGCCCATGAACATTGGAATTTACCAACTCCTCCAGACATGGTAAGTTTCTCCAAGAAATTCCAAGCTGCAGGGTTTTACTTCAGCAACCCTGATTTACAACCTAAACAACCATATAGACAATTCAACACTTGGTGTGGTGATCCATCAAAGGCAATCATTGCTAAGACTATTTATCAAGAAATTGTTAAATCCGATTTAGTCAGTAGAACTGAGAAAGTTGGTAACTATTTATTCAGTAATTTGAATTCCGTCCTTTCAAAGTATCCAGGTAAAGTTGCCAATTTAAGAGGGGAAAATTTTGGTACATTCATTGCTTGGGATTGTGCAGATGCTGATGTCAGAGCCAAAATTTTAATGGGATGTAGAGAAAAGGGTGTTAACATTGGTGGGTGCGGTGATGTTGCCATTAGATTAAGACCAACTTTATTATTCGAAAAGACTCATGCAGATGTTTTCCTTGGCGTATTAGAAGATGTCTTAAAAAGTTTGTAGATATCCGATATATAAAGTTTTTCTATCACAATAGTGTGGGGGGATAAAAGATTAATAATACATATTCAAATTTCATGCCTAAAAGTTTTCACAGTCAATCAGAACATGATAAAGTTTAACGTAGGATGTAACATAATTATCTAATTTTTGAGTATATTAATTACTATTTTTAGAAATGGTTCAGATCCACATGTCATAACATATGATAGTTTTTTTGGGAGGATGTAACATGATTTTGTCATTTTGCTTTTTAAAAATTTATAAACCAAGAGATTTTCGACACCAGATTATGCAACTTGCTCCCTAAGAGATGTCTTTTATTAATCTTAAAAATTTCTAGACTTAGATGTGGGTTACCTCCCCCCTCTATACGTGAGTAGAATATTTAATTTGAGGACCCAAATGTGAGAGTTTCATACCTATACTGAAGATTTGATAAACAAAAGATTTATCAATCGAATGCAACATCTTCTGGACCACAGAGAATCTTATACGGGAAGATAATTGCACCAAATGGTCTTATCTTTGTTCTGTTATTGTAGATTTGGACTTGTGATTAGTGACGTAACCGTTTAAACGTGACATGAAAAATAGAATCTTGATTCTGTTGTTCAAGATCATAATGGAACGGGGAAATACTAGATCCACTGGCCATGAAGACACACAAGGTTGAACCCCGATCCAGGTAGAAAGTAAATCATACGATAAGCAATTGTGTACCTCATCTGAATGTCATGAAGTAAAAAAACAACCCAAAGGCAATGCACATGAGCGATTACCCCGATTGGTCCGAGATAAGATTGCCAAACCAAGAAAAACAACTAAAATTTATAGTTTGCAGCAATTGAGATTTGTTATCTCAAGTAAATTTGGCAAACCAGTGCATTTCTTGCTCCCCCTTTGACACAAAAAACCAAAAGGTCTATGCAAAACAAGCAAAGTCTACTGACAAAACAGTCAAGCATTCGTCAACAAAAGAAAAAAGCAATAGTTGATGAACGTGTCAATTATCGTCTAACCAAGAAAAAACTAGATAATACCAATTAATCTGTTTTGGGTTAATACTGATGCGCTAAGCTACATATGGAATGGTGTGTGTTGATGTATGGATGGCTATTTCCTTTGTTTAAGTTCTAGATCAAACAAACAAACAAACAAGAAAAAAAAAATGATTATTTTTCCCGCCTTTTGAGTTGAGAGATTTTTTTTGTTTCTTTTCTTATTGTTGTTACTAAATTTGTATTGTACTCTTTTTATCTCTCCCATATTTATTATTAGGGCCATTCCTTCCTTTCTTCCATTCTTATTTTTTCTCTCTGTCTTCTTACTTCTACTTTCCTTTAAAAAGAGAAGAAATTACCAATCAGTTCTCAGTCTTTCTTTTTTTTTTTTAAACAATTGGGCAAACGAACTATCGGATAGTTTCTAAACTTTGCCGACTTTTAGTTTTACAACGATCATAAGAGCAAAAACAAAGCTTGTCCTTTTAGTCATCGAGGGAAATCAACTATAGAACAATAGTAAATTTTTTTGTTTTTTTTGGGAAGGGAACTAGTAGTTTCTTTTTGATATTCCATTTAAGTAAATTTACATTCAAGCATTTAACGATCTTTGTATATGATGTGTTTCAATAATAATTATTAGAAGCAGGATATATACAAGAGTGAAAGAAAGAGCAAGAGCAAGAGAGAAAGAGAGAGAGAGCGAGATCCAAATTCTTTCGTCTTACGCTTGTTGTTAAGAATTCAATATTAGTAGAACTACAATAGAACAGAAAATAAGAAAAAGTCATTAGATGTTGGGCAGATTGTTCAAACAGAACTCTGTCAACTCAAATACTCATTACCAACCCCATAATCAACATCACCATTCCCTTCACCATCATTCACACCATCATTCCCATCATCCACAACAACCTGCCTTACCAAGTAATACAAATACAATATCAAATTTATCAATACCTCCTCCTTTGGTAAGTCCAAGTTGTAATAATTTTGAAGACTCATATTCTAGAGAGATACTATATGGTACTCATAATCCCAATCAACTTAAACCCTATCAATTCAATAACCAATACTTTCGCATTGTCATATCACAAGATGGTGGAAACTTGCGTTCAAAGCAAGTGCTATTTGATTCAGCTACCGAAACCCATTCACCTTCAACTTCAACTACTACAACCACCATTTCAAAGAAAACTTTAAACACAAAGAGCATATCAACATCAAAAATGTATCATAACGTGTCGGATATAAATGATTATATGTTTGGATGTGGATTACCTACAAATGAAACTCATTGTACAACAAAAATCCATATTCTTCCTCCAGTTGCAAATTCAGTATGCGGGCCATATAGTGCAGTACTAATCACAAGATTGTTTTCAATTAGTGATCTACAAGTCTCTGAATTGACATCATTATCATCCTTAGCAGTCTCCAAACGTGATTGGGTGCCGACACCAGGTATTCCTGTAAAGGAATCAAATATCAAAACCTATCCATTCAGGAACGCTTCTCAAGATACATTAACAACAACAGGGGAAACAAATTCGAAATCAACCAATAATATAAATAGTAGATTCGCAGTGGGAATAGTAGTAGCCCTCGAATCAATCAATTGCGCAAATGATGTCATTTTTAATAATTGGAATGAATTGTCACATTATATGGTGATACTACAGAAATTGGTTTATAAAAAATTGATGATCTTGTTAAACCTGGGTTTTAGTTTTGATAGCGAAAGTAATATTACCGGATGTCAATATTTAATTAACAAGAGAATTCAGTTTCCAAATTATATTTTACATGGAGATTTTGATATAAACTCACAATTAAATAAACTTATTAAACTAGTGCATTATAATTTTAATTTGCCAAAATTGATTAATTCAAATTATTTGATAAAGTCAGCTATGTTGAATGATTCTAAATATAATCCAATGTTGATCAACTGGGTATTGGAAGTTTTAAATTGGTTGGAATTTAAAGATGGTAAACCAATGATTGCTCCACCTCCCATATCAAATTATAATTATAATTCATCATTCCATCATCTGAATTCTTTATTAGAATATGCTGCATTAACTAGTAACCCCAATACTAACTCCAACACTTTCCTTGCTAGTTTGTTGGCTTTGTTGATTCCATATAAACACCTGTTGAGCATTAAACCTTACTCAAATGTTGATTCCAGTTCACGAGAAATTACCAGAGTAGTTGTGATGACTGGAAATCCCGTTGTTGCCAAGAAGTTGATATTCATTTTGAATGCCATGATTCCAATCAACAAAAAGATTGAAATGTCTCCATTTACAGAAGCATGTACTGAAGGTAGTTTTGGAGATAATGCTTCAACGACAAAGCTCAATCAAGAAAAGTTTACGCCATCTAGAGAGAAGTCATCGTCTCCAGTTATAAGTACAACAGCTAATGGGATTTTGCCAATCCCAATCAAACAATCCAAAGCTGCTTTTGAAGCGCACAGTTCACCAGTTTCTTCAGATAATTCATTAGGAGGGTCAAATCCATCTTTGAAATGGGATATACCAAATAAATCAAGTGCATCTACCCCAACCACGAACAAATCAAGAGTAGAAAGCGGCAGCATGAGTATTCCCATTGTTTCAATGACAACCACCACATCTACTGCTCATACGCATCCTTCATTATCAAAGACATCATCAACATCATACTTGTCATCATCTTTGAATTCATCATATTCATCATCGTTACAATCAAATTATTCATTGTCTAAGTTTGGAGGTTCATTTATGGAAAAATGGAAGAACCAAATTGGAAGTATAAGTTCCCATTTCCCAAATTCAAGCAATGTTACCAGTAATGTTCACACTCCCAACAATTTAAATGCAGGAAATATCAGTAGTGGTACTGGTTATTTTGATTCTGTCAATACTGAAACCCAATGTGGAAGTTTATCAAAACGGAATTCAATACAATCATTAAGAACTCCGTCACCAGCTATGGAAATCGATGAATTTAATTGGCATTCAAGTTCCAAACCAATTAATATCAATAGCAATGTGAATAATAATAATAACTCATCTTCTCATGGAATAGCAATGACCCCAACCAAATTGTCGAGGACTCAATCAATCTATGATTTGTACAACATGAACAGTTTAATGAATGTAATGGACGAGGAAGTTCTAGTTGATACTACTACTACCCTCGGTGAACAGACTGGAGTGGCATCTAGTCCTAGTACGACTAACAACACCACGATTCATAAATCGTTGGAAATAAAACGATCAAAAACAAGTGTTTTCACACCATTGATTAATGATAATATGATTAAGAATGTCGATGAACATAATCTTAGTACAATTCGGATGAAATGCCATGCAATAATGAATAGGAAACCTAGATTCAAAAAGGTGGAGAATACATTGGAAACGTATGAGGAAGCAGCAGTATTCAAAAATGAACATGCACAACAAGAAGAGGAAGATGAAGAAGAGGAAGAAGAAGAAGAGATTGTGTTCAAGCATAGGGCATTATTATCTTCGGTTGCATTTTCCGATGAATTTCGACCAGAATTTAGTATACAATCATGTCCAGTTAATGCCAAGCTTGAACAACAAGTTATGAATTCAATGAGAAATGACTTATTATTTTATCAAAATAATTTTAACTATGAAAATATAACCACAAGAACAATTTTTATAAGTTTAAGAGCTAGAGAAATCAAATTAATTGAAATGAATCTTCAAAATAATTTGAATTTATCGCCAACAAACCAATCACCACTTAGTGGAAATTATCTTGAAAATAATTTCAATAATAATAATACTAGCAGTAGTAGTAGAAGAAATTCTTCTGCAAGTTTGAATAAGAGTTATAAAACTAAAATCAAAAAGATTTATACTCCATCTAAGAATATGGGAGATCGAGAATTAATTAATAGAGTTGAACAAACTTTGGATGACATAAATCAACTCTTTACCGTTCAACAACAATTATATCAAGATAAACAAAGAGGGAGCGGGAAAGAGTTTCATAATAAGTTATCCAAATTAGTATCAAGTTTATTAGCATAGTGATTTTTGTTTTGTTATCACTCAGAAAAATTAACATTATATAGTTGATTATTTTATTTATTTATTTATGTA